>JAUZST010082599.1:0-20385 GCA_034779995.1 Parotocinclus haroldoi | reverse complement strand
AATTTATCAAATCAATCTAGTTCTTATACTGTCTTTTGCTTTCCTAGTTGTCTTCTCCTGAAGTCCCAGATTTGTTCTTGCCATCACAGTGAATTTTTTTCTTGATCATATATATATATCATACATATGCGTTTTAAAGCTGAATAATTGAAATAACTTGCATGCTTCCATGCACAATAGCGTATTAGTTATTTATGAGAGGAATATCTCTGCAAACTGGCAATTACGTTTATGTCCATGTTGAGAAATGTGCAGAAATCCTTTCATCCCCAATTACAGTAAACAGGTAATACAGATACAGAAACAGTTTTTTTTTTATAATGCAGCATTTAGTTAGGTGGAAAAAATGATATAAGCTATTAACAATTTCCCTCTTATCTATGCTGATAAAATATTAACAGTTGTCTTCAGGGCCTATGTTCACTTTCATCTACAGCCTTCTGTTGTAGTGTTGAGTGCAGTGCCAAATCTGGAGGCTACTAATACCCTGCCCACAACATTATGGCTTTTGGCACATGGCTACATGTAGTGCTTATATTTAAAGGCATTTAAAGTTAGGATTCCTTTTTTTTTTTCAACCTATCACACTAGCTAACAAAACTGAACACCTGTCATGAACACATGGGGTTACCTGGATCTTATTCTGGTCTTAACAGGGGGCAGGCAAAGTATAATAATAATAATAATAATAATAATAATAATAATAATAATAATAATAATAATAATAATAATAATGTGTTTTGTTTCCTACTTAATAAACTTCATTTGTATTATACCTGTCACACAAACGTTTTAAAGGCTTCACAAAAGATTAAATGACAAAAACAACTGAAAAAAAGGGAAAGTCAAAATTGTGGAGTATTAAAGTACAGTATATGAAAAGAATATAAAAGCATACAAACAAACAATAAATATAAAAATTGATGTCATAAAAATAATAGTAAATATGTTTTAGTGAAAGTGTACTACCAAACATGACTAATCTTCGTTGGTAGATAGTTAATAGCAATAATCACATTTTGTTTAATGATTAAACAAATGATCCTTTGTGGTTGACACCTGGTTTTTAAACTAAACACTAAACATTAAAAACACTAAAACAACTAAACAGCTAGGCTGGATGATCTATTTAAGGCATTTGTCCTCCACAAATATGTACTTCACAGCTCTGCCTTGTGTTTGCAGTACTTTTTAATTCTATTTTATATATTATTACCAGGTGGTGTATGGAGTCCTGGTTTCAATCCCAGGTGAAGTGGTCTGGGTCCCTGCTGTGTGGAGTCTGTATGTCCTCTCAATGTCGATGTATGACCTTGGGTACTCGGGTTTTATCCTACAGTCCAAAGACATGCGTGTTAGACTAATTGGTGTCTCTAAAGGGCCCCTAGTGTGTGAGTGTGTGCATGAGTGTGTAAGTGTGTTTTCTCTATGATAAATTGTCGCCCTGAATAGGGTAGTTCCTGCCTTGCACCCTGTGCTTCTGGCTAGTTAATGGCTTTTCTCCATAAAAAAAGTATGAATGAATAAATGAATGAATGAACATTATGCGGAATATAAAAATATTTACTGACATTGTATATTGCAAGAACTATTGTAAATCGTAGTAACAAGTAACAAGAGAATGTTATATGATAATTTGCATAAAAATAGAACTAATCTTGCTACATCTTAACTATTTAGATTTCTAAAGCCAATTAAACTAAAACAGTGAGAATAGATGAATAATTAGTAACAGTTTATTACATTTTCCCAAGGTTACTTGCCATGGCTTTTGAGCTTGGAGAAGAAGACTGCCTGACATGCAAAAATGTAAATTATTATTTCATAATTATTATACATAATTATTTCATTTTTTCAAACACAAATTATCTTGAAAGAGCATTTGAATGCACCATTTGGAAACACTAACCTGTTATAATGAACACGCAGGTGTTTGAAAGAACAATACAACAAAGGCACTGTAGAGTTTCTTCACACTTCACGACTACATAGCAAGGTAACATGACACACAAAGGGAGTGTCTTTTACTGCCTCAGTACTTTTATGCTGTGATTACCTGCCTCATTTAAACCAATTAATTAGTCACTGATGGCTACAGAAGCTACAAATGTAACTGAAAACCATTTGAATGGAATACAGAAAAAACTAAAGTGTTTACTATGCAGCATATGTTCTCCTTTTCAAGTGCTTTTTTGTTTAAAAAGAAAAGTATTTGCTTCACCTAATGTATTTTTGCTCAGTACCTTTGATGTTTCTATATTTTCGTTGGCACTAAAGTCACTTTATTTAAAAGTCAAAATAGTTTTGATTAAAATGTGCTGGCCAGTACTTACTGAGAAGTAACGACTATGCCAACAAGGTCCTAAAATTTTTATTCCCAGCTCCCTTATAAATAAAATAAGGCATATATCAAATATATAAAAGCTACTGGGTGAGCACTTGTTTCATCATGTCCACACCAAACTGTAACATATCTAACTTAGAATATTCTATACTGGCCAAATGTCCTACATGTCCTCATGTAGCATGAAAAAAAATTACCCATGTTTTTATTACAAAGGTTATATAATTTAGACTTGGTGAAATGGGAAATAAAGGAAAGATTTGTTTTAACAAAAAGCTCTCAGACACAAACACAAAGATCCACAACCCAGCAACCCTTCTTGCAGGATTTATATATATATATATATAAAAATAAAGATTTGAACAGCCAAGCAACAAGTTTTGTTTTTTATAGACTTTGGCTTTGATTTTAAGAACCCAAAACCGGAAATAAATATGGAAATAAAACTAATCTCTCATTTTAAGAGTCTAAGTAGAACATCTGTTTGACCACCTGCTTCATTTTGGATTTCAAGAAATAAATCTTTTTTTTGCACTCTATGTCTCTTTTGCACTGTAAATTAATATGATTTTATAAGCATTGCTCGTGTGTGTAAAAGATGGGCACTGTAGGTAATGCATTCTGGGAACATTTCATTAATCTCACAGCAACTATATTATTCTGTTTATTGAACTGTATGTTTCAGTAGGTTTAAGTGGGTTTTAACAAAGGTGTTGTGTGGGTTTTCTGGGGCTATGATGTAAATGTATCATTGTAATGACTAATGATGAATTATGTTGTAGTCTATAGTAGAGGTTCCACCAGATGATGCTTGTTTCTCGAGTGCCTACTACAGACTAAGAAGCATACCAAAACAGTCCCTCTGTGACAAAAGTGCTTTGGCACCAAACAAATCAAGGGACTAGTTTGGTTGGAATTATCACCTTAAAAACTCCCCTGAGAACTAATTTTTTTGGTCTCCGTTCACACCACCAGAACTCGATGAGGTGATGCTAAAGTGATGTAAAGTGATGTAAGTCATATTGATTTTACCTCCTGCATTGCATACGGGCTCAGATAAGCCTTGGTTTCATTTGTGTGTAAATGTGGTGTCGATAGACTACCAGTGTACACGCATATCTAAAAATGGTGGTTAAGTTTAACACTAAAGTCAAATCACACATACTTGTCTGCAGCAAACGCCACAAAAGTACATAAATCTGTGTTGCGAAGCACTGAAAAAGTACCCACCTTGAAGTCAGTTCTAAAAAATCCTTATACATGAACTTCTAAGAACTAAAATTATCCCCAGCTGCTGCAAACATGCAAAAAAGGGGTCACAGTTTAAACAACTATGAAAAAGTTCCCTGGTGCAAAAGCGCCTACTGTGATGTAACGATTACACAACAGTCTTGCTGCTTTCCCCTCTTGCTGCTATCAGAGTAACTTCATGTAGACTGTCAATGATGTCAGATCTTTACATTTCTGTCCTCTGTGGGCTGTTCCATATTTTCCTTCACCCACCTGGATAAGTGGCATACCTTGGTTCCACGATTAGTGCAGAGCTACTAAGAACTAACTCTCTGCTGGCTGTACAGTCTTAGGTCCCCATTAGATTTGTTGTTTTAGAAATGCTGGACCATATATAACATACTGTCGATGATCAGACCCCAAAATGTTAAACTTGGTTTCGTCACACCGTAATAGTATTTTCCTCTAATTTTTAATCTTTAACATATCCTAGAAAAAAATGGTTTCTTTGGTTGCTAACCTTCCAAAAAGACCACTCCTTGTCAATCTTCTTTGGACTGTAGAAGGGTCAACTTGGCAATTCAGATGGAGTGTCCAGGTGCTGGTATTGCTCAAGTATAAGGGGGTCACACTAAATGATTAGCACAGTAGCTTAGTTATTTTTCTGAATTTCCCCCCAGTTCTTTAATACTGCTTACAAATATAATGCATTATGTGGTTGTATTCTAATAAGGAGAAATTATGAGAAATAATTACATATGGTCATTATAACATTGCAATAACTATGGCATACCTAATCGAATGGAATTCTAAGACAGTGGTTGATTTAGAATGATATTTCAAAAAAATTAAGACAGTAATACTAGCCTTAAGTTTACACAGTAAAAGCCAGTTTTGATTTCCCTGTGTTAACTTCTGCTAACTTGTAAGCGTCTTGATCTTAACTCACTTGACTGGTGCTGTGTATATTTTATTTGGCCATGGATTCTTTCAAAATATTAAGTTAATCGATTCTGCACAACACCCTTGAGCCATATAATTGGCACCATTTATGGCCATTATTATTACTCTGTCTGGAACACCTCTGCATGGTGCTGATTAACCAGTGCATCAACTGATTGGGCTGCTGACTGAAAACCAGGAGATACAGTAGTGGCATAGTGTTTCAAATCCTGATCTAGTTACCAGAATGATAAGCTACCAATGCTCAGCTTTTGAGTCCACAACTGCTTGTGTTGTAACTTGTAATATTGACTGGATTTAAATTCACGTAATAATTCAATAGCTGCAGAAACTCAGTTTGTTAATAATCTGATCGATACGTTTACATGCAGCTGGGAAATCAGATAATCGTAAGGCTCAGAGTGAACATGACTCCAAATATGCTGCATATTTTTGTGAGCACTGTAATTATAATCTGATTTCTACTTTGCAACTAGCAAGTAATCTTACTGAAACATGTGACATGAGCTTTAAATATGAATCATTAAACATATTCTATTAAAAAAATTCTTAATTTCCTCAAGCATATAAACATTTCATCGTCTCGCAAAAACTGTTTGGTATCCATTTTAGAGTGCAGCAGTTAGAAAGCAAGCATGTGTATGGAAAAAAAAAACTATTTAAAAACCATCTTAGAATAAGTGGACCTGGCAACTGTGTTTGATTCTGCTAGTCACAGGGTTTGTGAGAGCACAACATTTAGCAGTCGTTAGCTTTTTTTTTTTATTTGATTAATTTTCTAGATCTCTATGAAATCAGTTTGATAATCAGATCATTATAGAAATAAAAAGTTATTAAATTCACATACTGTTTCAGTTGTAAGTCAAATCCGAATAAGCACAGCTACCAAAAGGCTACTGGCAAATGTCCATAGCACCATGGACACTCGACAAACCAGCCATTTAAATCTCTGAGAATTAGTACATTTTATTGGTGCACACTTAACATGGATAATTTTTCTATCACCACAAACAAGGATTTTATCATCGTACATGCAGCTGCTATACAGACTGGAAAAGCAGTTCAGACCCAGGCTATTGTGAATACCGAGAGCCATGGTCGCAGCTCCATGCCAACATTGAACACTTGCATTCCCTCGAGGGTGGTTTCCCACTGTTAAAGTACTGCATGCTGGCTCATGCTACCCTAGTGCTGTATGCATTCATGTGATATTGTCGATGCTCACAGTTTTGTAAGCCTACCTCAATTTTTCTCCCATTCTTGTCCTTACAGAACACACGGCCAAGGTTTGGCACTCATGGAATGCAACTACCTGTAGAACAGACTCAGGAACTCATCCAGTTGATGGTTCACCTTCTGTGTGGCTGCAGTACACTATATTTGGAACAGACCTAATGTCAGACTCACACAGAGCCACACTTAACCCTTTTATTGTCTTAAGGGTACAAAATTACCTGCAACCAAGTTTACCAGCAGAGAAGCCCCCTAACAGATTTTGTTTTTTCAAACACAACATAAGATAATGTGACTCGTTGGCTTTTACATATGTACATGCCAGCTGAATGATTACCGGGGTACAAAATTGTGTTACGGTAAACCTTAACCAGGCAGATATAAAATCACTTACCGCAAAAAAAAAAAATCGCACAACTGCTCCCCACCCATCCAATAAGTGACTGAGATTGTGTGCTACTGATTTTTGTTTGTGTATCCCTGCTTTGCTCAAAATCAGTTGTACATTACATGGCTATTGTACGATGTTTAGTATGTCAATATTTTCCCCTAAATAAAACTGTTATTGTTGCAAAATGTACAAATATGATTTAGCTTAATCAATAATAATAATTCTAACTATCATTATTATTATAATAAAGGGCGGCACGGTGACTCGTGGGTAGCACTGTCACCTCACAGCATTAAGGTCCTGGGTTCAATCCCAGGTTAAGCATTCTGGATCCTTCCTATGTAGATTTTGTATGTTCTCTTCCAAATGTACATGGGTTTTCCTCTGGGTACTCCGGTTTCCTCCAAAAGTCCAAATCCATTCATGTTAGTGTGTGAATGTGTCTATAAGCGTATGCATGTGTGTGCTCTACCCTGGATCGGCGCCCTGTCTCAGACCCCGTGACTCTTGCATGGTGATTTACAATGACATTTAGTCAATAAATCATTTAGCAGACACCTTTGTCCAGAGTGACTTACTAATACAATCTTAGAACGTAACTGCGGCAGCTTGGTAGAGGTTGGATTTGAACCCCGGATTTTCTGGTCCTTCTAGTATCTTAACAACCAGCCCACATGTTGATGTTTTCCATCTTACTGTGCAGGAAGCATTTAATGTTTTCATCATCTTTATTTACAGTTTATTTCTACACAGTTCTGCCCTGAGTATCCAACTCCTGGGAGGTGAGAACATCAACCCAGCTCCTCCTGAAGTCAGCTTTTAGGTCTCCAGCACCATTTTTACAGCAACCATACTTCTGCGCCCACAGAGGTATAGCTGAGAAATGTTTGCAACTGATTCTGTCTACAAAGTAAGTCCTGTCAGCTCAGCACCTGGCCATTGAATAAACACTGCAACGAACCGCTGGACCATCTATCGGAACGATTTCTGGATTCGTCTCACTATAAATTCAGAAAATGAACAAAATATAGATTTCTATTAGAAATAGAGACTTTTAAAATGTGAAAAGGGTAGTTTTTTCATTACAAAATTTGAAATAAAATATAAACGTAGAGAGCATAGTAACAATATAAAGTGTCTATAATAGTCATATCCCGTAAAGTGTCCAAAGCGTGAAGTGTGATGAGGTCGGTTGTATGATGTTTAACCATTGGTGCATGGATTTACAGATTTTTTTACTGGTACTGTCACATCAGTGCTTCCTTTCCTGCAGTCACTCTTAAAGGTGATGAGACTCCCCTGCAATCGTAGAGTTTTGAGCTGCCTTGCTTTACTATCCTCTCTGAGAACCCATAAACTGGTAGAAGCATATTTCCAAAAGGGCATAAATAGGCTGCAATCCCAAAGAGCCATCCTTAGACCCCCCATACAGATCTAGATCCTGTGTGGTGTGCACCCTTTGAGCCCCTGGACTAAATCACTCTCAAGCAGGTGTCAGCAAAATACTCACCTTTGCTTTCTGCTACCATGGTAACACGTCTGTAAATTACATGCACTATCCCTAGCCTGTTGTGCCTCTGGTGAGGCTTGGATGATTCATATGTTATGTTAAGACCTGGTCCAGTGATCCTAACATATAAATTGTTTCCTGTTGATTAATTTTAAACGTTTGAAGTATGTTATCCAACAGATGTCTGATGCTTTATGATTTAAGCAAACATGGATAAACTTTCTTTTTAAACTTGAGATCTCAAATTATTTTTGTTATTATAATAGTATTGCAGTTTTTTTATTTTTGTGACATCGATCATAATACTTTGTTTTCCCATAAAAAAGTTAATCATATTTGTTTCTCAAGATCTTAAATCATTCTTGTCATTTTCCTGAGATAACAATGTTGTTTTCCCATGTTAATGGATTTCTTTAGCAAGGCGTAACGCAATTTCTTTATGCGTCAATGCCTGAATAAATGAAAATGTGATGCACTGTGTCCTGTTCAGCTTTTACAATTTTGATGTTTCCAGTAGTGATTTAGAATTAAGTAAGCCATATCATTTTTTTACTATCTCAAAACAAGATCTAATTGTACATAATACAGGAAAGGAATGTTTACAAAGTGATGATGATGACAAAATCGTTTTACACTTATTTCTAACATAATGACTTAAATGCAATATAATATAAATTCGTTGTTTTAATTGGAAAGTTAAAAGTATAAAAATCGAATGAATATAGCCCAGATTATTTTGCATAAAACTGTGATTCCAAACTGAGGAAAAACATTTTTTATTGTCCATTTAATCTGGGACAGGGTAGCGCGAAAGGCGGTGCCTATCTAGAGACACAAGGTGCAAGGCAGGAACAGCCCTAGACATTGCGCCAATCCACTGCTGGGCACACACACTCATAATACACACACTCGCACTCAAAAGCAGCTTAGGAAATTCCACGTAATTTCAACAAGCATGTATTTGGGCTGTGGAAGGAAACCAGAGTACCTGGAGTAAACCAGCATGAACGCTGGGAGAACATGCAAACTAAACACTAAAAGGACCCAGGTCGCTCCAAGTAGGATTAAACCCAGGACCTTTTAGCTGTGAGACACACTGCCCCCTGGTACATAGCGTACCCGAAAAAAAAACACATGTTAAAAATACATCTAATAATGTTTTATTATTTTCTCATAGTTACAGAATGTAATAATAAGACATACTAGATGCTAATGAAGAACCAAGCTGCTTTGTTGATATCCTAATTTGTTTATGCATTCATGTCCTTGAAAGATTTCTGACGCCTTGAATGAAAAAAACGCAGTAATAATACTATTAATACCACCATCACGACTAATAATAATTGCATTAATAATAATAATAGGAGAGTCCTTGAGTGTCACATGCAGATATGATTGCCTGAGGAAGAGAGAGTGGTCCAGTAGACCCCCAGCACCCCCCATTCTGCAACCATAATCCTTATTATCCTTCTCAGCTTGGGAATGGTCATTCTGCCAGTGCACACTTCTCTCTGTGTTAATAGAGAACAGAGTTTATAAACTTTGGTTTAAAACATGAAAAGATACCATATTACGTTACATCACATTGATTTGTGTGAATCTTAAAGGTGCTGGATTGAGTCCTGGTGAATGTTGAGACCATTTGAGGGAAAAGTACTTATTGTCATGTTTAAAAAAACAGTTTGAGATGATTTGAGCTTTGTGGCATGGCCCGTCAAAGATGAGTTAACAGTGACCATAAAGGGATGGACATGTTCAGCAACCATATTTATCTGGGTTGTTGTGTTTAAACAGTGCTCACTTCGTATAAGGGGGTCCAAAAAAATCCCATCGAATATCCACCAAAATCCCGTAGGGTGGGATGGGTGGTTGACGCCAGAAATGAGGACACATCAGATCATACCAATAGTGCAATTACATCATGTATTAATAAGAATTAAAAAGTGTTTTACATGTGACTAAAATAATCTGACAGGGTTACAATTATAATACGAAAATCAAAATCACATTACAGAATAATTACCCAACGTCTCCCAAAGCTGACATTTACAGGTCCATCTAAAGAATGGCGCTCTCAGACTGTTCTGTGCTCATTGTTCTCAAACCCCCTTGCTGAGCAGCACTGACATCATCTAAATGAATGAAAGTAAGGCACTAGCGATTAGATCAAACACTGCGTGGAGCCCCTCAGATAATTTTCTCACACAGTCAAAAAGTTCACACTGGGTCACAGAGTTCACCTTGGAATAATAAAGCATTTAACGACCGTGTTTTCATCTTTACCAGTTACTCAGTGTTTTTGAAATATACAATAACTGTCAATAAGCATATCAGTACACAACCTGTGCAGTACACTACCCTTTGCCCGACCTCAAAGTAAGGTCACTGTAGTGTGGATTAGCCAGTCTAACCATGTAAGGTGATGTGGGTAATTAACTCCTGTTAGAGGAGACCAACACCCAGTGAGACTCAGCTGGAGAGGAATGACAGCAAGGCACCATTACCATAACATTTTGCTCAGCTGGAAGAAGAGTGGAAGTGATGTGTGATGCCTCTTTTGACCCTGCACACATGTATTTAAATATGACAGTAGCTAAATACACGATAAGGTCTATCAAATTCGGGATTGCACACAATCTGGTTCTTCCTCAGGAGCACTCTGCGTGTGAGTAAATTGTGTAAAGCAAACATTTCTGGAAGCCTACACAGAAACAGAAGATATGAAAGGTTCATATAACATGTAAGACAATGAATATTTAGATATCAAGAGCCTAATTCCAGTATTTCATATGAGAAACTTTCTACATCACATGATTTTGCTAATGGCAGTATAATAACGTGAAACACCTTCTAATCTCTTTTGCTGTCTGTTGTTTGCGTCCAGATCCCGAAATATTGTTCCTCGGGTGTTGTCTCAATGTGTTTTGTCTAGTGCTAAGGAACAAAACTTTAAATGAAAATAATTACCCCGTAATTAAAGCTAGTCATGTGACATGCATACTTTAATCAGATAGGAACCTTCAGGTAATGTTCACTCCAGCCATCAGATTGGGGAAAAAGTGACCTCAGCTATTTTGACCATGGCATGACAAGCTGTTTGAGTACTTCTGCACCTCCTGGGATTTTCACCCCCAGAAGTCTCCACAGTTTATTCGGCATGTTAAAAAAAAAACATTCAGTGAGTTCTGTGTGCAGAAATGTGAAAAAAAAGAAATCAATGGAGAACGGCCAGACTGGCTCGAGCTGACAGGCTTCAGTAACTCAGATGACCACGCTGCACTGTTATGTTGAGCTGGAAAACAGTGCAGAATGCACAACACATTAAACCATGTGGTGGATGGGCTACAGGGATACACATGAGGTTTTATTTCTATCAGCCAAGAGCAGAAAGCTGAGGGTAACAGTGGACTCACCAAATCTGAACAGATGAAGACTGAAAAAGTGGGCTGTTCTGAGAAATCTTGATTTTTCTACTGAAGCACACAGATGGTAGGGTCAGAATCTCGATCAAACAACATGAATTCACGGACCCAACAGGCTGTGTGTCCACAATCTAGACTGGTGGAGCTGGTGTAACAGTGCCGGGAATGATTTTTTGGCATATTTCGAACCCATTATACCAATCAATAATAATAGTTTGGATCCCATATCCTTATAGTATTGTTGCTGGCCATGCACCTCTCTTAATGGCCACAATTAGTTCCTCCTCTAACGGCTATTGCCAGCATGGTAATGTTCTATGTCAAAAAGTAAAAGGTTCAAACTGGGAAGTGTCCTTTAGCCACAGGTAAATTAGTTGAGAGCAAATTTAAATCAAGTTTAAATGGAAATACAATTGTGCTGAAAGGAGGTCTGTTTGTATTTTTACATGTGTGTGAGGAGGCGTTCATGCACAGAAATGTGAGTTAGTGAGTTCAGGTTACAGAACACAATGATCGGCAACCTAGAACTAAAGTTGTAAGCCTTCTTCCAAAAAGGCATTCGAGGTTGCCAGAGAGGAGCAGGTGTTTTATTATAATTGCTGTCTCTTTTCATGAAGTACTGACTAACAGGAGTGAATGACTGACAGAGTGCATGAATCTCTCAAACCTCCGTTGTTTAATCACCCCCCGTGAGACAGAGTCTAAGGGCCTTCTAAAAGAAGTGCAAAGTGGAAAATAATTTGTCCCTTTTGTGGCACTGTCACTCCGGGCTTGTACACCATTAATAAACCCTAATGCAATGGAGAAAGGACAGTGCTAACATCTGTACAAATAAGCAAATTTCAACCTTTAATATCTATATCTTTTCATAGTTTTTATGGTGTGCCGGCTGCATATTAATTTTCACTCTTTGCAAAAAAAAAAACATCAAAAATCAGAGTTCACATTCACTATTTCATGCAAGATGAAGGAACAAACAGCACAAGAAATTCACATGGAGTTAGTTTGGTTTAGAAAAGATGGAAACTGTTCAAAAGGCAGCAAATCTGCAAATTATTTCTCAAATCGGTTGCCATCCACAAACAGCACAAATAGCCTACCGACATTAAAGAAAGAAATAACAAATGCTGTTATCAGTTTA
Organism: Parotocinclus haroldoi; assembly: GCA_034779995.1. Taxonomy (NCBI): domain Eukaryota; kingdom Metazoa; phylum Chordata; class Actinopteri; order Siluriformes; family Loricariidae; genus Parotocinclus; species Parotocinclus haroldoi. The sequence continues at coordinate 8,151 of JAUZST010082599.1, read as the reverse complement.
ACGGGACAGAGTGCCAATTGAGGTGGTTGTGAGAGATGGGCTTAAACAACATTTAAAAACTTTAAAAAACTTTTCAGTTTTCCCACACCATTAAATGGTTCATGGTTCACCTCTACTAGGAACATAACATATTGCATATTATATATATATTCCATATATATTACAGAAACATTTTAAGTATTTAAGCATTTGTTTTCATAGAATTTACATTTGTTTAAGCTTGCTTTGCAAGTGAACACTAGATTGGAGAACCACGCAATATTTTATAAAATAAAGTTATACGAACAGCCTAGTCAAGTTTTAAGTAGCAAATTTGAATGAAATTTCTTATGTCTTTGTGTAGTTAACACATTGGTTGACATTAATTTAATTTATGCAAACACTTTACAAGAACTTTGGAAATAACTTCGTTGCCAATATAATCAATTCTGATGTGTATTTCAACTGCTGATTTTGACATAATAGTTAAAAAAGAAATAGTTTGTGCATTAACAAACCTACTTTAATGTTCCTGAACAGTGGTGGTTCATGGAATTAAAAATTCCCATGATATTACCCTAGACTTATTTAATAGAGGTATATTTGTGTTTATGCTTAAATGAGTTACATAACTGGATACAAAGTGTGGCTTTTAAGCTGAAACCGTCATATGCAGTTCTTTCATATTTGACAATGTTATGACCTATGACGTATTTAAGGGGCCATTAAGAAGTCATTTGGATGGTTTCTTTGGTATTGTTTATGGACCTTAAATGTGGTTATACTGAATGCCAAGGTGGGGTCTTATTAACTTGCAGGATGCTTATTTGTAAATATCTAATAGATTCAATGATGTTAAAATACACTCAGGGACCAAAATAAGCCACATTCCGACACCTATTTTTAGATGCTGCTGTATCATTTCTTGCACTGAAAGGTCAATGCATGTTTTCCAGCAATGTATCAGCTTCTGCTCACTTTTACCCTGTATAATTACCCAGTAAAATAATAAGGGCTCGACGCTGGTAAATTGCCCATCAATCTGACTCTGGCTTGCATACAAAATTCCTTTCAAGTAAATTACAAATAAATTATTTACTGAAAGCACATATTTAAAAACATGTGAGGAAGATGTGAGATACAGAGAGCGAAAATAGGAAATAATAGGAAGAAATAGTCTGAGACATAAAGGTCTCTGAAGATTCTCTTTCTCTCTCAATCCTAATAATATTCAAATAAGTGTCAAGTACAGTCAGCTTCAGAACTGCCACCCTTGGCAAAGATAGAAAAAAAAAGTTCTAAAAAGTCTGCATTTATTGTTAAGCTGAAGCACTAATATGAAAAACCACATATCACAGTTATTGTCAACTCATGGGTCTTGATCGAACATTTGAGTACCTAACTTCTCAGCTTAGTTTTCATTCATTCATCTTCTGCTTGGAACCTAACTGGTAGCACACAGTACAAGGCATAAACCAAACCTATGCACGTTGACCATCCATCATAGTCTCACACACACACACACACACATGCACATACACACAAAGATGCACAGGGACACTTTAAGGATAGCAGCCAACCCAATACATGTCTTTGAAATGTGGAAAAAACACATAGTACCCAGAATACTTTAGGAAAAATATGCAAAGTTCACACAAATGTAGTCTGGACTGGGAAGTGAACTTGACATTTCTGAAGGTGTGATGCTACAGCAACAACCGTTTGAGCCACCATGCTGTCCGTAGGTTAACTTAAAAATTTGAAACAAGCTACACTTGTTGTAAGTAGAAGGGTTGTTGGGCTGAAAGTAAGTTTGTATTTTTTAATTAAACATTGTTTATTTTTCTTAGAGTAAATTCAATGCCAAAGAAGGCTCATACTCAATATGATATTAGTTTGTTTTTAGTTATTAGTTATTAGCTTAATACTACAAAAAAAACATTTGAAATGACTTGTATTCTTCACACCATAATACTCTTTTTCACTGATCATGCTTTAGCACATCTTAGTCTTTTCACCCTGTTACTTTTCAGAAAAAGTGGTTTCTTGGCTGCTACCTTTCCGAATATACCAGAATAAATATATTATATATAAAAAAGTCATTTAAAATGTTTTTTTTTTCGTATAGTAGATTAGTATCATATTAAGTATGAGACTGCTTACATGTTACATTCTCTTGAAGGAAAAGAAAAAAAAACTTTTATCATAAAAAAAAAAACTTCTTACAAAATCAATGTAGTTGCAATGACTATACTTCCATTTGTTTTTCTTTTTTAAGTTAATAAGAGGGCAGGTAGGGGCACAAATTGTTCTCATTGTAACCTCACAGCTTCAGAGATCCCCACTTTGATACCTGGTCTAGTCCTGATCAAGCTTCTTCAACAACAGAAGGGTCATGCTGTTGCTTAAGTATAAAGGAAAGTCACATCAAATACTTGCCACTGTAGCTTGTAGAGTCTTTTCCCAGTTGTTATTAATACTGCATAAAAATTTCCTGAAATTGTATTCTAATAAAGAAATGCAGAAATAAGTATATATTTACATTTCCAGCACTTAGCAGACGCCCATATTCAGAGCAACGTACAACTCCAAGCAATTGTGGGTTAAGGGTCTCGGTACCTTAACCGCTAGGCTACCACAGTCCCTGGTGGTATATATGGTCATGATCCCATTGCTACGAGACGGGGATAACTACTGTACTTAATTATGTCCAGTATATACAGTCTATGGTATTGTATTTATTGAATTGCTTCCATTGTGATCATGCATGATCCTTCTCATCTCTCAGAGCAGGCCTGCAGCAGAGCTTGGCAATTATCTCCTTGTCCATGTGGTCAAAAATACGGGAAGTCTGTGTTTCATCTGGCATTACTCTAGTAAGGTGGATGGTTTAGTGCTATTTGTTTGTGCCATCTATTTATTTAGCATGAGGCTTTTTACGAGGTGTAGCGAGAGGGATTCTGTGCTCTTTGACATGACAGCAAGACACACAGCCCAGCTGAAAGCCAATTTTCAGGTAGACTACTAAGTTTTATGACCCCAAATCACCAGCGCTAATATAATTACACAGCAAGGGCACTCTGTCATTCAACTCCGGGGGCAGAGAAGAAGGAGGAGCTGGATGGTGGGGGTGAGGGTAAAGGGGTGAGCTGAGCTAAGATACATTATCGCCTTTAAGCATTTTAGGTTGTACCTTTCTCGCTAAATCGCCATTCACTGACAAGAGGTTCTGACCTTACGAGCGTTGTTATTAATTGCCTTGTTACTCTAATTAAGAAAAAACACCTCATGCGAAATGGACTTGATCACTAATAGGTGTGTAATTAATACACTGCATGTTAAAGGTCAGGTTACAGGATATCTATAATAAACATGAGCATAAAGGAGAGAAGGGTAGAGACGAGAGCGCTACTGTACACGACTGTAAAAAGGCACTTACAGTAACATGCCGAGAAAATTGGTGATTGACAAGAAAGACAGACTTCTGGATTCATAAGGGTTCACTACATTGGACAATTGCAGTATTTGGTTCAAGTGTTCTGCAGATCAAAATATATATAAAGCAAAAATGCAAAATAAAAAAAATACTTTATATATATATATATATATATATATATATATATATATATATAAAGAAAACTCATTAAAATGGGCTAAAAAGTGTTCCTTTATTTCCTCGCCGACTATTCGACACATAATGTTGTTATGAAAAATGGTGGTGTCCAAATTCATTAAACATGTTTTGTCCAACATGATAAGCTTATCAGAAATCTCTGTTTTTGTGTCATGATACACTTCCACAAACACGTTATGAGGATCAGTAGTATTCTCACATACACCTAATTGCCATCTCAGTTATCGAAAACACGTATCATTTCACAGTTCTCATTAGAGTTTCACATGCTTTTGCCACTCACAGATGTAATATATGATTATTTCCGTACATAAATACATAAATGACCAAATGTATTGTTTTGATCTCACTTGTTTCAGTGGATACTTTAATCAGCTGCTTGGACTTTGTGTGAAAATGTTCTGATGTTTTAGGTTATAACTATGCATAAATGGCCAACGAAAGGATTCACAAACTTTCAAGCACCACTACATTTAAAGCAAAAAAGGCAAAGTAAATATACAAAATTAGCAAAACCTATACAGAATGGCTTAGAGTGAAGCTGAGCAGGACAGGGTCAAGGTCAGTGCTGAATTACTCATCAGTGGCAGCTTACCACAGCTGGGATTGTATCTCTCATAGCTCTTCAATTTTTGTTTTAGAGCCTCTAACTCTTCAATTTGTAGCTCTGAGCCAAGCTTTCATTTTAAAATGAGCTCATTTAATTGAATATCACAACAAAACACCTAACCGCACTTCTTGTACTTGATTTTTACAGTTGTTTCAGTATTTTAACTTCATGTTTCTGCCTGCAATAATGGCATCTACTGGTTAGCTTTCTCTGCAGTTTGTTTTTGCCTTTGCATTTGCTACCCAGCTCTGAGAAATTGCCCCTAAACACCTTCATGGTGTCGATATAAACTAAATTACACAATAAATGCCATAAGGACAATGCATGAATATAATATTGGGAAGAAGTGGAGAGCAGTTTCTGATTGGTGCTAACAGAGGTTGATCCGTGGGTTTAAAATAAGCTGAAGTTTACATGCTAAAAGTGTAATGCATGTGTCAAAGTGTCCAACAATGATGGATGTGAACAAATATCATAAAAATGCTAATGGCATTCAGTAGTGCAGTGCCTTGATGTGAAGGGCAAATAACCAACATATTTTCAAAAGGAAGGAGGGGTAAGAATTACCTGGTATTCCTGTATTTTGGTATGCACTAGCATCAGAAAACACTTTATATATTAACGTTCTTACATTATTATTATTATATTTATTTAATGTTTTTAATTCACCATTTGATGACTGCAGTATGTTCTGTGAAACAGGTCTTTGACTGTTTGACCAACGTCCAACCAGTTGGATGTTGACTGGACATTAGCATTATATACAGCTATATATAGTTATATAACATGTTATACATATCACTCTTTCCAGGAAATATACATTTTACATACATACACACATATGTATATACATACACACACACACACACACACACACACACACACACACACGTGTATATATATATATATATATATATATATATATATATACACCCAACTCTAATCCTAATCCTACTCCTAATCCTGTTCCTAATCCTACTCCTAATCCTGCTCCTAATCCTACTCCTAATCCTGCTGTAACACTTAATTTATAATCCTACTCCTAATCCTACTCCTAATCCTGCTCCTAATCCTGCTCCTAATCCTACTCCTAATCCTGCTCCTAATCCTGCTCCTAATCCTGCTCCTAATCCTGCTCTAACACTTAATTTATAATCCTACTCCTAATCCTACTCCTAATCCTGCTCCTAATCCTGCTCTAACACTTAATTTATAATCCTACTCCTAATCCTACTCCTAATCCTACTCCTAATCCTGCTCCTAATCCTACTCCTAATCCTACTCCTAATCCTGCTCCTAATCCTGCTCCAAATCCTGCTCCTAATCCTGCTCCTAATCCTGCTCCTAATCCTACTCCTAATCCTGCTCTAACACTTAATTTATAATCCTAATCCTATATCTGGACCCGTATGTATCAAACTTCTTAAAATTTCTCCTAAGAATGCTGCTAAGAATGGACTTAAGTCTAAAATTATTCTTAGTTATAAGCTGAGACTAAAAATTATTTATTAAGCCTCTCTGTCTCACTTTAAGCGAAGTGTAGGAGTAATTCTTAAGTGTCAGTCTAAGAGCTAATTTACGATACCTGTCAGTGCAGCAAAGCTGATCCTGGGATGACGTCATTTCCAAACCCCCGGCGAGAACCAATCACTGCATCGGATTTCAAGTTTTAAGTTATTTCCTGAGAGATTTCAAGATCAAAGTTAAAAAATGTTGAAATACGTTCACATTTAACTTAAGAATGGTGCAGTTATTATTTTTGTGAAGAATGTCTGAAATAAAACAGTGTATTGACGTTGTTAATAAATAATCCGAATAAAAACAAGACATTCTTGCGCTCTTGGAAGGTCCGCACGCGTCTCTCTCTTCTCAGTGCCTTCTCTGCCCCCCGGTGGCGACTCGTAATAACTTAAGAGACCTCCGGAGCAGTCTTAACATTACGGCAGAGTAAGAGTGATTCTTAGACTTCAGAGTTTTGATAACTGGCACTTACACTTAACTCGGTGATTAGGAGCAAATCTAAGAATTTTTCGGCACTTAAAGTCCAAAATTCCACGCTAAGAAGTTTGATACATACGGGCCCTGATCTCACTCCTAATTGTAATAGCACACCTTACCATAGACTCATTCTAAACCCAAGACCAACTCTACACCTGAGCTTAATACTGCGCCTCCTACTTCTTAATCTTACTGAGAACCCTAAACCTAATCCTACAGCTAATTCTTCTCCTAAACTTAATCCTAACTGTAGTAACGTAAAGCAGCTCTTGTGTGCACTGCTAGTAAAGTAAAGTTATAGATTAAAATGTCAAAGAAAATATTCTGTTTATAGCAAAATGCGTTTACTTTGGGAGAAACAACATATTCTCTTATCCTAAACTTGTTCCTACACTTGGTTGTAATCCATTAACTAATCCTGTACCCTAACTGTAATACTATGGCTTATGTAATTCTACTCTTAATCTTACATTAAGTCTAATCCTAATCCAACACTGAATTCTAGTCTTAAATGTACATTATTTAGCAGACGCTCTTATCCAGAGCAAATTACAGCTGATACAGCCTAACAATCCAAGCTAAGTTAAGGGCCTTGCTCAGGGACCCAACTGTGGCAGAGGTGGGATTTGAACCCAGGACCTTCTGGTCCTTAGTCCAGTACCTTTACCCCTAGGCTACCACAGTGTCATAGAACCACAGAAACATAAACCAACAAAATGTTCTAGAAAACACACACACACACACACACACACACACACTCAAAGACGAGACACATGTGTCTGTTATATTTATCGTTACACTCCTAATGTAAAACTGACTAATGAACGATGGTGTTTTTTTTTACGCAGACGATTTCAGCAGAGTGAAGTTAATCTCCATGCACAACGATGAGGGCTCGGACTACATCAACGCCAATTACATTCCCGTGAGTACTTACACAACGTGAAAACCTACACACAATCCAGTAAAGCACCGCATTCTGTACACGTTATTCCTGATCGTAACCCGATCACCGACGTCATTGGCATGTTCTCCACATTAATCTGATGCCATTTACCAACAGGGCTATAAATCAGCCCGTGAGTACATCGCCACCCAGGGGCCGCTTCCGGAGACGCGCAACGACTTTTGGAAGATGGTGATGCAGCAAAACTCGCACGTCATCGTCATGCTGACTCAGTGCAACGAGCGGCGCAGGGTCGGTCCCCAGAAGTAGTCGTGTCACTACACCGTTTGTGTGCTATTAGTAACGAGCGTAGAAACTAAAGCATTCGGTTTGCTTTTCTTAACTGATCGTTGCTATTTTGGGACAGGTGAAGTGTGATCATTACTGGCCCTTTACGGATGAGCCTGTTTCGTACGGCGAGATCACGGTGGAAATGCTGACTGAAAGTGAATCTCCGGAATGGACCATCAGGAACTTCAGACTGGGCTATGTGAGTGTCCAGAAGATATGTTTCTATAGAGCTTTTTACAACCGAGCATTGTCTTAAAGCAGCTTTATAATATTAGAGTATCTTAAAAAGCCAATCCCAAATTGAGCAAGCCTAGGATGACAGTGGCAAGGAAAAACTCCTTGAATATAGAAGGAATTATAATTATAATCCTACTCCTAATCCTGCTCTAACACTTAATTCTAATCCTACTCCTAATCCTGCTCTAACACTTAATTCTAATCCTACTCCTAATCCTGCTCCTAATCCTACTCCTAATCCTACTCCTAATCCTGCTCTAACACTTAATTCTAATCCTACTCCTAATCCTACTCCTAATCCTGCTCTAACACTTAATTATAATCCTACTCCTAATCCTACTCCTAATCCTACTCCTAATCCTGCTCTAACACTTAATTATAATCCTACTCCTAATCCTGCTCTAACACTTAATTCTAATCCTACTCCTAATCCTACTCCTAATCCTGCTCTAACAC
>JAUZST010082589.1:0-18358 GCA_034779995.1 Parotocinclus haroldoi | reverse complement strand
GTATGCAGGTATATATATATATATATATATATGTGTGTATGTATATGTGACCCTATTACAGTAGTATAATCTTTGGTCTATTCACTCCAAATATCTGTTGTAATTCGGGTCAAAAATTATTTTTACCCTGATTAGAATATTTCAGGGCAGCATGGTGGCATAAGTTCCAGAGAGCCAGGTTTGAGTAGCATGTTGTAGCCTGTGTGGGTTATGGTCGATTGGCATCTCTAAAATGTCCCAGTAAGAGGGAGTGTGTGAATTTGTGTACATATTTCCTGTGATAAACTGGCATCCTGTCTAGGGCTGTTTTCCAACTGTGCTGTGAGTTAAACCCTGCAGAACCCCCACTTGCCTGCGACCCTGAATTGCATTGAACTCTCTAGTCACATCTAAAGCTGCTTTATACAGTGTGTGGAAGTGGAGAATGAAGTCTCAGTAAGTCAAACAGCTCTACCTTGTGGCCAGTCTATGAAAATTAATAAAATGCCTCTAAGTGGAACCTAGGCTATTGTCTCACTGAAAGGTGAAGAAGCACTTGTGCCTCTTCAGCTGTCTAGCAGAGAGAGTCAGGGTTCCCTCATTAATTTGAATGCTATTTCCTGATGAGGTAAGTATGGTGTGTCCTGGGTGGGATTTCGGATTTCGTTCAGACATTGTACATTCATTTTGCTGGTTATCTACTATACATTAAAAACTGTTTTTTTTTTTATTTGAGGAATTCTATAAGACATTATAGTTTTAAATTGCTTTTATTTTATATGCTGATGCAAAACACTCAAGTGCAACCACAACTGACACACCTACTCCGTGTTCTACACCAAGAGGCGGATGCAGGAAGTCAATATTCCACAGCTTTATTGACCAAAATGATGATAGGTGTGTTCTCTCAAGGTACAGTTCAAAAGGTGATTAATTGGATGGGAAACCAGAGGGGTTGGTCTGAGAGAAGAGCCATTTGAGGTGAGAGTAGCCATACCCAGTGAAGTTATATTAAACATAGCTGAGAGGACATAGGAGATCAGTCTGTTCAGAGTGCCCATTGGACTTGGGGATGATAAGCCCGGGGGGATTCTTCAACTGCCACTGGATGCCCCTAACAAAGCAGGAGCCAAGATGGGCTGGGAGCTCCTGCCAGAGTGTTTGTTGGCAGTGAAGACATGAGAGGAAATCCTTCTTTGCTGCCAGGAAAATGAGATTAAATATTCAAAGAAGAAAAAAGAGCAGCAAGTCTTGTGGGTTTGAGACATTTATTATCACTCAAATATTCAGCCAAGAGTGCCATCCTTGCAGCACAAGCTTGATGGTTAGAAGCTCCTGATCCCCAATGTCGTATTTGCACTCAGTCAGCGAGGATTTGTTAAAGTAAAGTTCAATGGTCCTGTTCACTGGTACTGAGAGTGAACTACACCCATTGCTGCCACAGATTTCCCTCTTTTATGAAAGGAAGGTTGGTGTATTGGGGGGTTGTACGTGTTCTGTGTAAGCCTCCTTGAGTCACATGAGAGGGTGCATTTGCTGTGTTGTAGGTGGAGAAGAGCTGTGAGATAGGCTGGGCTGCTGAAACCTTGGAATAATGAGTGAAGTAAAAATCCCAGGAAGCATCCAAGTAGTTCCTTGATGTTGTGAGATTGAGGCTAGCTTAGAACCCAGTCTCTGCCTTTTTGTCACCTATGATCCCCCTAAGCAGGTTAACCATTTTGACCACCTGGGTGTGGACTCATTTCTTGGATATAATGCAGCTGATGCTGGAGAGGCAGAGAAAACATTTACCTACAAATGATCCAGCATGTCTGTGGGCACAATATCGATGAAGTACTAAATTACACAGGAAGAGTTACATGGATAGGAGGACATAACTAGGTGTATGCACTGTTCTGTATGGGTGGTGAAGAGAAACTAGATGTAATGGGCAAGAGAACTTTATGTTACTTGATTAAATCCACAGTAATCAGTACACAAGCAGAAACAAGAAATCAGGCTTTCTTTAATAAGAAGAAGCAGATGGAAGCAGAAAACATGGTGGGGCAAATAAGGCTTCCGGCTAGCGCCTCAGAGACATGATTTTTTTACTGGAACTGTTCTCAATGCGAGACAGAGTGTAAATTCAGGACAATAGCACAGTTTTTACATTGGATCATCTGGTGAAACTGTGGTGGTATTAGTGAAGCACCTCTGCCCTACCAAGTCCATGTTTACTGCATGCACATAAATGGAAGAGGATAATTACCACAGCAGGGTGCACTATTTGTTGGCTAGGGATATATACATACAATTTCTCTGCTGTGTAATCAATAAGGCCTGGAAATGATGGTGCCATGTTAGCATGCAGCAAGGGGAGTTGCAGCTTACAAAAGTGGGTCAGCATGTGGCCAGATTAACCAGTGTACAGAAAGCAAGACTAGCATGCTTTTCTGTGTGGAGTCTACATGTCTATCCTGAGTTTGCATGTTAGTGCTCCAGTTTCCTCCCCTGCATCGCTTTCTGTGTTAGCCGTAGAAGCGTAATAGCACAATCATCCACATAGCTGTACTTGGTAGATGTTGTATCTGGTAGGTTGTGAATATAGATGTTAAACAACATTGGTGAGAGGGCGGAGCCATGCGGAATACCATTGCTCAGCCTGCAGATCCTGCTGGTCTGGCCATGGCTGCTGCGACAACGCTACAGTTCGATGGCAGCTGCATAATGAACCTAACAATGTGCTGATCTGGGATTACCCTCAACAGTTTCAGCCTCTAGTCAAAGGTGCCACAGAGTGTCATAGGCAGCTGTCAGGTCCAGGAATACTACTCTTGCTTTCTCTCATTCTGAAAGCAGTCTTCAGTGTCTTGAATAACAACATCTCAATTAGAGGGCATGTACACTAACAATTATTTCATGTTGGTATTGTGGCAATGCTAATTCAAAGAGCCTGAAAGATGAAAATTAAAAAAACACACTTCAGGTCTGGGACCCAATAATGGAGTGCAAAATTTTCACAACAGCACCCACCAGTAATTATAATCATTTGTTTTCCAAGATTGCTATTAAGCCTATTTAATATAATGTGCTGGTATATCTCATTCTGCAGAAACTTAAATAATTTTAATAAATTCAATAATACATGACATTAATGAAGCAGATTTTAAAATCAATACACGAGTGCTCATTTAATACAACATTTAACTCATAATATATATCCTTAGTAAATTCAGTAGCACATGTACAATACTACTCCCTTAATACATATAATATAATATATAATGCTATGAATTAATTTAATTTACGATTCCTCATCGGAACAATTCTAATTGGATCACCTTAACAAGACTGGTCAATCCAGATATCCATTCCAGGTTTTGTTATGTCCTCTGTGTGCAAAGTTTAGTAATTTGGTGTTATTTTTTCTCCTTTTCTCTAAATTTACCTATCAACAATAACACTAAAATATCCTCTTTTCATCTAAAAAATATCGCTTGACTATGCCCCTCTCTCACTGACTCTTTGGCTGAGACACTAGCGCATGCCTTTATTACATCTAGGTTCAGTTATTGTAACTCAGTACTTGCAAAACGGTAAAAAGAGTTCTCACCTTTACTAGGACATGGGAACATATTAGTCTCATATTAAAAGATTTGCACTGATTTCCGGTCCATTACTACATTCAATACAAAAATTGCTACTGGTTTTTAAAGCTATACATTTCTTGGTACCTTAATATCTTACAGACATCCTATTTCCACATTGTCCGTCTTGTGCACTACAGTCTGCAGAAGCTCACCTACTGTATGTGCCACCTGCAAAATTGCTCAAGTATGAGCATTTAGTGCTGTGGGTCTAAGCTCTGGAATTCGTTCCCACTGCATCTTCGTACTATGTTGCTACCCACTTTTAAAAAGCTCTTAAAAGCGTATTTTTAATTGCGTTTTAAGTCTTAGATAAAACATACATAGAAGACAGGAAGATAATGGTAATGTCTGGTTAACATCCATGTCAGGTCAACATTTGGTTTCTCAGAACATGCAGTGGTTACATGGCACATACCTGTAATTAAATTTAATTTGAATTATTAATTTTTGCTCCACAAAGCCAGAATATTTAGCTTTTAAACAATTGATTGGTCTCACATCTGTGATATGCTTATTAGTAAAACAATCTCAATGAACATCCTTTGAGTGTGGTGATTCTGACATAATTTTAATGGGGGTTATACTGTTTAAGGTGAGTGTTGGTCCTATGGTGGCTGACAAATTAAGCAAAGCAACAGACAGATTTGTAGTCGTCTAAAAATTATAAACTACATTAACCAGTAAAAAGGTTTAGCAAACAGAGAGTGTGCAGCGCAGTTAAGCATTCCAGTGTATCACGTTTTAGGACAGTCTTTTATAGATATCAGTCCGGCTTGCAGTTTGTGGCCAAAACACGTTCGTGTGAACTTTAATATTTTTAAATCTTACTAGTTCCACATTCACATGAACAATGCTGTCTCTCAGCAACCATTTCCTCAATTTAAAAACAGTTAACACCAGTGGAGTTAATGTGTCAGAGTGCCCTTAACAGGATTAATGTTTTCCAGTCATGTTTCCTGTTACATAACAAGCGCCTGGGACACCCAGTATTAAGCATAAAATAAAGAAAAGTGACATTAAGTGTGAAAGATTACTAGACATGTCTTAAGGGCAAACAGAATAAATGCAATATGGAGGAACTAAATTTCACTTTGTGAGCCAGGGAACTGTCACCACTAGTCATGAAGGCAATAAGATGTATAGACAAATGTATGGCACTCTGATGAATAAATGTTGGTGGCTCCGACTGAAACTCTATACAGAAGCGAAACGAAATGCAGACTACAGCTGTAAATACAGACATCTCAGTTATTCAGTCTCCCTCCCTATCAGTGCCCTCTCAATGCTTTTTCTTCCACTCCCAACACTATACCTCCAAAGGCCACTTCTGTGATTAGATTTCCAGCTGTCCAAAAAAGCCCAAGGAATCTGGAAGGATTCACACTTTAGGTGGTGCGTAATATAAACCAATCTGTAACTAAAGTATTAACACATATTCTATTCACTGTCCACGTGATCAGAAACCGTATACATTTTTTCACCATTTATTACCAATAGAGGACCTGCATGCTGACCTCATTATTATTATTAGTGTGTGCTTTTAAATGTTAGATATATTCTTAGGTTTCTCTCACACTCTCATAATACCCATAGGTATGCAGTAAACAGAGATTGATCCTGAAATTTCAGATCTATTGTTATGAAAAGCACAATTCTTAGCTTGGGTGAATTTTATCAGCAGTTTCAACAATTTGAAATTAGGCTCATGGTACTGAAGTAATTATTTATAATAATTATTATTTGTATATCCTCTTCATTTGTGACATGTATTAGTGATGCAAATCATCACCCTTGCTGCATGCCAATGTATCATCTGTTAAATTATTACATGTCAGATTTGGATTGCATTTATATTTAGAGAGCCTCACGTTGGGTGGTGTCATCTTATTTGGAAATGCAAATTCAATATACTGGAGATGTGACATCAAGCCAGGATGGTGTCAGGATACAGCAATTTTTAAACACGGTTGAAAGACTTGCCATTAAGGTGTTATAGAATCACTTTCTTCTTTAGACACCCTGTTTGTGCTGATACCTCCTGTCACTAAATCATTTCTTAAGTGTCTGTTTGACACATATACCCCTTAAAGACATGTTTGCCAAGGCTTAATACTTAACCTACCTCCCTGCAAAGAGTTTCTTTAATCCACTGAACTACAAAATTGGCCAAAAGCAAATTGTGTGAGCTGCACACATGCATTTACGTATTGAAATAACAAGACCAGTGTACAAAGCATTCATAAAGTATTTAACTGTACTGTAACCTGGAGTCTGGAGATCGTTACAATACAATTATTCTGCATTGTAAGTTCCCAAGTCGCCTTCATAAATCTTAAATGGAAGACACTTTGAACAACCTGAAGACTCTTATCTAGAGCTGGCCACCCCAACACTTAAGTAATCAGGGACTCAATGGTCACTTTTCTGAGCTCCAAAGATCCTTTGTGCAGATGAAAGAAACTTACAGAAAGTCAACCATTGCTGCTTCACTTTACCAATCTGGGTTTTATGGCAGAGTGGCCGGCCAAGACAGATGCCTCTAGTCAGTAAAAGACACATGAAAGCCTGCCTTGAGTTTGCAGTGCTACCCACTGAGCTACCCTGTTGCACACTGGGACAGGGAGATTGTTCAGGGTTAAGGGAAAGCTGAATGGCACAGAATACATTAATATTTTAAATGAAAACATGATCCAGATTGCGCTGGACTTCACTGTGCCAAAGGTTTAGTTTTCAAGAAGACAATGATCCTAAGCACAAAGACAAGACTAAACAGGAGTGACTTTGGGACAGTTCTATCCCTGAGTGACCCAGCCAGAGCCCTGACTTGATCCCATTCGAACAGCTCTGGAGAGACCAGAGGATGGCTGTGCACTGATGGTTCTTATCCAACCTGACAGCTTGAAAGAATCTGTAGAGAAGAATGGCTAAAAAAAACCCTACTACCCACCAATTCAAGTGCACAAACCTTATAACATCATGCCCAAGAAGACTGTAGTCACTGCCAAAGGTGTTTAACCAAGTACTGAATACTTGTCAATGTAATATTTTAGTTTTCCTTTTTACTATGGGTATTGAGTGCAGAATAATAGGGAAAGAAGCTATTCTTTTTAGCACAAAGCCACAACACAACAAAATTTGAAAAGTGACAGGGTCTGAAGACTTTCTGAATGTATTTTATATACATAATAACAGTACTGTTAAGAGCACCTTACTAAATGCATCCAGACCATGTTTACTGGTATGACTAAAATACAGGGTGAGTCAAAAGACACATGACACTCTTTTATTTCAGAAGCTGAAATGACATGTCCGAATACTCCAGTAAGTCATAGGTGAGGGGATCTTTGGCCTATGTCTGCAACATCTTGAACATCCCGGGCGCTCAACACAGAGCGGAAGGTGCAGGATCCAGTCGTTATGAACCTGCATAAAGAATCTCTGGAAAAATGCTGTCTAAAGCCTCAACGATGCTGTGCTGAAGTTGGTGTTTGTTGGTTTTCTCAGCATGCTCAGTTTGTTGGAGATGACCCCAGAGATAAAAGTCAAGTGGTGTTAGGTCAGGTGATCTGGGCGACCGTTCCATTCCAATTGAATATCAAGCCACTGATAAACCACTGATATCTGCTCCATAGTGTGGTGTAGAATTTGTTTTCTCTAGTTTATTGAGTTATTTTGGGTTAAACCATCACTGACAGCTTTGGGGAATTTATATTTTATATCATAATGTGAGCACCATGTAATTGTATTATCACACGGTATAATTAAAGGCCTTATTCACACACACCATTTGCCTAAACGTGTGTCTGTGTGTGTGCGCACGCGCATGACTGCACGACTGAACGTGTAAGTGAGAGAGAGGAGATAGAATAAAAGAGAAGGCGTGTTCATGACAATAATGTGTGAGGTGTTAATACATTTATATTATCCTGACGTGAAGCACTTTTGATTGACTGTCTATCTTTCAGTAACCTTTCTGCAGCCAGTCATTTAATAATGCTACAGGAATAGATCCAGATTTACATTCTGTCCTGAGCTGGGAAAATACTGTTGGCATACCTGCACTGTCCATGCTGTAAATCTTGGTAAGGGAGATGTTAGTGACCTTGTATTGAAGAGGTGTTGTTTTGTCAGCAACTTACACTAAGTGCACATTAAGTCTTGTGCACTTTAATCCTACTACACACTGTAAAAATAGTCTTAATGGGCCATTTAGCTTATGGGATAACAAAATAACTCTATGAAGATATGTCCTATATAAAGCTGTGCAAAAGTCTTAGGCCACCATTGGATTTGTTGTTTTAGCAATGATATAATCATCAAATGTTCACATCTATAGAGGCTGTTTAATTAATGTATTAATACTGTAAACCAACATTGGCCTGGTTGTATTCTAATAAAGAGATTGGCAAATAATTAGATATGATCAATATATAAGTTGTATATATTAAAAAAGTATACTGCAAACAACCAAAACATGCATTTTCTGTATTGTTTTTGGGTGTAATTTTGGGGTGTCCACAGATGTTTGTGTATAATGCACGGTAATACAAACTTAACTATTTCAGTTAATATCTAGGCCACCCGAGGAGGATGGGTCCCTTTTTGAGTCTTGGTCCTCTCAAGGTTTTTTCCTTCTACATTCAGGGAAGTTTTTTCTCTTGCCACTGTCACTCTAGGTTTACTCAATTTGTAATGACTTGACCTGACTTATTGGTTTCATAGATATTCTCTTATGAACCAGAGACTCTTGCACATTATTGTACTTTAATTATGTTTTAATCCCACTTCTCAGTTAATCCAGGTCCTTGCGGTCGTGGGCTATCGTATTACATCACTGTGCGATCCAAGCACAATATGCTATGATATCTGGTTGGACCCGAGGATGCGGGAATAAAGGAACCCCACAGTGTATAATAAGAATGGGGAAATAACTAAAAAGGCAGAGCAAAAGGCTCTCCAAATTACAGAACACAAAAAGGGGGAAATTCACACAGCTGTAATGCGTCCCGAATGGAAATGACACCCACAGCTGGTGTGAATGCGACCCGGCGAAAAGGTGCGTAACAGCCTCGTAACAGTTACCCCAGGGACCGCTCCTGAGGACCAAGAGCGGCAGCTCAGCCACGTTGGAGTTCCCATATCAGGGTGGGGTCCAGAATGTGAAGGGTGGGGACCCATGACCACTCCTCTGGACCATATCCCAGTCCCAAGCCTCAGTCGCAGAAGTTGGCGACCAACCCCGAATCCACATCGGCCTGTACGGTGGCGGACCCTGTCTTCCACACCAGGGTCGCCTTCAAACGGAGGCTGTAATCAGCCATGTGATTGGTGCGTGACACCGGGGCCCTGTCCCAGTGACACACCCTTAGGTTTAGTGAGATGCCCTTTTTGGGTTCAAAGCGACCGAGTGTGGACTGGGATGAGAAACCCTGGATCTGTCCCTATGGGAGCTATGATACCGCCGAGGTGTCCCTTGTACCCATCCATCGACTATAGGGACCGTACGTTCTTTGACGACCTGGCACCGAACAAAGCCAGGGTCGTACTTTTACAGTAGACCCCCCAGGTGTCTGATATCACGTCATTAATTAAACACTATTAAATGGCGTCACTGGACTCTCTGTAACGTCTACTGAAGCGAGCCACGAGCACACCGGGCGTCTGTGGTAAGCCTTGTAACACAATATTACTGTACTTATAATATAAAAATAGTTTTGTATTGTATATTTGTAATTGTTCTCAAGTACATGCCCATGCAATATATGCACATATTCATGTATGTATGGTATATATGCAAAATGTCATGTATATGCATTTCCACTGCTGTGTGTGTTTCAGTACTCAAATAATATTCAGTCAGTTAGAATTCTGTAGTAGTCCCAATCAACTGTAAAAAATGAATGACAAACTTAGGAGCTACATTCACATATAAAAGGTGTGCCTATATGGTAAGTATTATTTATATTCAGAGGGAACTACTGATTTACAGGTATAAGAATTTTTACAATATACAATTTAATTTTTATGTCATCTTATGCGTTTTCTTAACACAATACAATTTTTTTTGACTTGTTTGGAGAAACGAGTCAAGCTGACACCATAGGTTTATGTTTACCCACTGTAAGTTGAGACGTATTTGAAATTGCTATGGTGCAACTAACTTACATGCAGAGGTCATAAGTTGCTTGTTAAATTAATTGTACTGTCTGGGAAACACATCATATGATTTAGTAACATGTAAAAAAACAATAAATAATCAGACACTATTTGGTTTTTAAGCAAGACCCTAACCCTAAACTGCTCAGCAAAATACAGATTGCTATCTATATTGGTACTCAGTTAAAAGCTTAAATAAATCTTGTAAAAGATCTGAAGTGAACACTAGAGCTTAGCGACGGTCTTATCTACAGTGTGGTCACTGATGCAGACACAGTTAATAAGAAAGGGTAACTATGCTATTTTTAATGTATGCATGATAAACAAGTATTACTGATATAATTAGCCTATTATTACAGTCCAAACCTACTAACCTGTGTTCCTATATGTTACAGGTTTAAATATTAATGTCATTATTTATTTAAAAAACATTACATGAAAAGGTAACTATATTTTCATTGTTTAGCTACCTTTATTTTGTCAGACAGCAGAATGACCTTGGTTGTAGCGTGGGATTTGTTCTCTAGTGCTATAAAACTTTTTTGTTTTTTTATTACCTGGGTTGCCAGCTGTGTTCCTCTGTTGGAGATTGTCAGTTATAAATGGCAGGTTGCAAACTCATAAAGCAAGAACACCACATTGCAGACAGAAGGGATGGCCACAGGAAAGGCATTCTAAGGATGTGTAACTTTAGTTTTAACATGTAATAAAATGCTAAACTATGCAGGCCCAGTTAATCAGAACAGAACATGCTGGTTGCCTGGATTTACACATTTTCAGTTTGCCTAATAGTAACTTTATTGATTGTTAAGGCAAAACAACTATGCACCAGAGGGAAAACAAGAACAAAAATGTGATGGACTAATATACACCTGTACTTTAAAACTTGTTAATAGAAAAAAACAGTAGTGGCTAACTAGCTAGTGAATATAGTGACTAACTATAAGCTTTACATTTACAACCGTTAAATAGTGACAATATAGTATGTATTATTGACTAGCATTATATAGCACTTTAGTTGGTTAAACAGTGAAATATTTTTTGTTCTTTGTAACAAATAAATTAATGACCAAAACCACTTTACAACTGTCATTTTGAGATTAGAAATGTAGAGATTTTTTTTATGAAGAGTGTAAAAGAATGTTTTGGGGATTTGAATGTCAACTCACACAGAAAGAATTTTGATTATTATGCAGATTCTTCTCATTATAATGGTGCATGGAGTCACTTTAATACACAAAAGCACAGAGTGTAAAACACTGTAGCAGAGTTGTTCTAGCCTGTAACTGATATGTAACTGCTAACCAAGAGTGGGCATAGTTTCCATGTTCCAAAATGCTAATTTGTGTTTCTGCACTGTGACTCCTGACATATTTAGGCATGTGGTATTTAAAAGAAACTATTGAACTTCAACAATTAGTGTTTATAAATCTTTTTGTTTCAAAAATGCTGTATTGTGCTGCAAAATAATCCACCAATTAAAATAACTGTCTGGAATATTTATTTGACACACTTATCTGCTGGCAGAGGGTGTGTTGTGGCATATTGTCTCTTTCATAAAATATGGTGTTGCGCAATACATACAATGTTTAAATTACAGTACTGTAGATTAATGTATGTCATGTGATTTAATTATCCATATGCACTCACAGTACAGGTTCCCAGTGCAGACAAAGCAAGGTTACGTATTCAAGGCCAACATTTGCTGTAAATATATCAGATGCACAATGCTTTCTAGTCTGTCTACTACAATTTACAAGCTGAAATACCTTTTCATTGACCTTTGTCATGTGAGACAGCAGAACCACAGGTCATATTTGGTCATCTTTTAATGACTACTGCTGGTCAGGGTTTGCTTTATTATAAGGGCTAGAATACTTATTCTGGCCAATTAAATGTCAGTGACTGGAATGTGGTTCAGATGTACAGAGTGAGTCAAACATTCACAGGACACCTTTTTATTTCAAAATGACATACCTGTATACCCTTTCGGCTATGTCTGGGATCTGACCGCTATCTAGAAAACCGTCATATTGGTTCAAGGGCAATATCAAAGCATATCAAACAAGACTAGAAATGCCTCAGAAATTAGTTGAAATATCTCTTGCAGTTCAAAAGTTATTAACAGAGAAAATTCTTAACTTTTGTTGTTCATCACAGGTAACTGTTTATGGAATTGATGCTTTTGATGTCCAGGGAACACAGCTGTCATATCATAGCCTCAGACTTCAACACCTAGAAAGACCACCAATTTCACACAGCACTGTTGCAGTCAAATTCTGAGAAACCAGGACAGTCAACAACAAGCCATGTAATGGTCATCCAAAGACAGACATTTACTGACAAAGAAACCTCAACAAAGGTTTTGGCAGCCTTTGCGAAAAGCACGACGAAGCACACTACATGTCCTCTGACTTCTGACTCACCCTGTATTCTATTTGAGCTACAAAATGAAAGCAACTACAGCAAAGAGGATTCTGGGATGAATGTACTTTTTGCACTATTTGAATTCATGAATACACTTTCTGACCTATTTAGATCTACAGTGATGGGCGACTTTAGTCTGTCAGTGGTTAGTCCTGTCACCCCACAGCTCCATTTAATTGGTGATTAAGAATGTGATAAAAGTGATTAAGAAATTGAACAAATGAATAAATGAAAGTTCATTTTATACAAAGCCATATATCAGAAAATAAATTAAGCACTTTAAACCCTTGTTACCAACATATGAAGGACTGTATTTATTACAATCAAATTACACACATTGCAAAACAATATATATATATATTATATATTTTTTAAATTTGTTTCTATTATTTAATTTTGGTTTTGTAATTGTTAAAGATTACAAGTCTTTCATCAGTTTAAAATGTCCTGTTTGTGTAGTGAATAAAGCATATTGGGGCTTTTTTTTCTTAGAACAGGACAAGATTAAATGTGTACAAACATACTGCTGCAATCTTATACAGCAGCTCAATTACCATTTGTATGCATCTGACTGTGCCAGTGTTAAGGTGAGCGTGATCAACTGAAAAGTTTTTTGGTATTATGATGTGTCAACAGGGAGGGAGGTCGTTAAATGCCTCACTGAGCCACCCGCAAGTATACACACTCACACCCAATTACTCATCCCACACACTGTTGTGATATAGCTCCCTCATCCACATACTAACAGAAGAAACATTTGCTGGTAGAAGCAAAGGCTGGCTGCAAGTGGAACACATCCATATTGCTCAAAGTATTTATTACCTCGCACAACATAGAAGACTGAACTGTGCACATTTAATTGTGGAGCTCAGGACAGCACTGAACAAAGGTAGATTCTTTTCTCCATCCTTTCCCTGACAGAGATGCATGAAGACTAACTACTAAGAGGGTAAAGATGACTAAGAGTACCTAATTTATAAATGTGATGGCATGCATACGTTGCTCACTGAACTTTCAACAAACAATGAATATTGTTTAAAAACTAAAACTCCAAAGAACCACAGTTAAAATTTCTGGGCACTTTTGTTTTCGGTCGTGTGTCATTTCATGTGTAGTTAGTCTTATATGACATCTGTAAACCTCTAAAGTAAAAGGCAGTGGTGCCTCATTTGACCTTGGATGAGTAGACAGTGTTTATGCTCTATTAGATTTTATGATATCTTGGACATTCTGTAAATACCCAATAAACATCAGAAGAATACTTAGGAACTCAGTAGCCATGTTTAGGATTGTCCCGACCATCCCTGGTGATCATATACAAAATCATTTGACTTCAGGATGAGTACTTAGATTATGTTCTCAGTTCATGTTTCGCTGTGTGGAATTTGAGAGCAGGTCAGGTGGTATGAAGTCATAGAAAGGTGGCAGGGTGAAAGCTAACTATAGATGAGTGCAATCCATCAAAACACATATCCAAACATTTGGACATGTAATTGTGAAATGCTTATGTCATGCATTATGTAATATAAAGTGTTATTAGTTTCCATGAAAAATCTGTAACATCCATTTGATACAAATTAAAACTAATTATAGGTAAAGCAAGTCAGTATTAATTCCTGTCCATATCTTAGCTTTTTGCTTGAGGCTGAAGTCGACACTAGAACATGGATAGCTGGCTAGTTTGCTAATAAAATGGCTATATAAATATACAGGCAATGCACAGTGATTTTATAGTTCACATGGCAACCTGTAGAGCCATTTCTGGTGCTACAGCTCACCTTTTTATTGAGAGTAAGAGAGGTAGAGATAAAAGGCCATTTTTGTGGTATAGAGATAAAATGAGAATTATAGAATTTATCAAGAGCAACTTTCAAGCAATATAGTACTTCAAAGTACAATTCAATTCCCTACTACTGTTTAAAAGTTTTTTTCAAGGGATCAACACTGGCAGGTTTGGCAGACCCAAATCTCTCTGAGTCTAGTACAATAATATATGCACCAATACTTCCCTATATTAGCTGAGATTGTTTGCCATACATCTTCATTTTATAGCACCAGCAGTGTTGACATCAGTTATTGGCTTCAATGTTTTTTGTGTTTCATCACAGGGATACTCCCTGCTATAATGTGCAAAATATAATATCAAAATACAATTGCAAATGTTAAATAAAATTATAACAACACATTCACTGGAAAATCTGTACCTAAATTATTTACAAACATATTAATAAACAATGTACTAATATCCTCATATTCAGAGAAATGTAAAAACTGTATAAGGTAATGTGGTAATTGGCCACATGGATTACTTTAGAATTATATATAATTTTTGCATAAAGTATGATAAACTCAATCGATTTACCCACAGTAATGTAATTGCCATATGGTAATAGCCTTAAAGCATATTGATGGGTAATCATGTTTAAAAACAAAGCTCTGGTTTCTTCTCACAGCTAAAGCAGCACAAAGCCTCACTATTCTCTGCACATTAGTAAACCCAGTGGACAACCTCCAATCTGCCTAATCACCCCATCGATAAAAACAAAAAAATTCCAGTTTGTGTTCAAAATCTCAAAAAGTACATGTATTATTAGCACGTAAATATGCAAGGACATTTAAGATAGTTTCATAGTTTTAAATGAATTTAAGATTGCTTGAAAAACATGATTTACCCTTCATGTGATCCTGGCCAGGTGGTGGTGCTGAGATCAGGCGTTTTGAGACTCAGAGAACTCCTCACCAAACACAGACAGCTCCAATTTCCGGCTGTTCTGCTGGAGTGTCAAAGGACACTCAGTTCAATTTCAAGTATCAGCATGAGCCAAGAACACAGCCAGTGTGTCAGCACTGTGCAGGACACACATTCTTGTCTAGTTGCAATCAATAAATTATTGATGGCCACCTGAAATAATAGTAGATTATATATATATATATATAATATACACTATATTAATCACTGTGCATTGCCTGTATATATATATATATATATAAATGCAAACAGTTATACACAATCACCAATTTAAGACACTTTCATATAATACATATCATTATAAATATAGTGGGGGAAATAAGTATTTGATACACTGACAATTTTGCAAGATTTCCCATCTACAAGGAATGGAAATGTAATATTTATCATAAGTACACTTAAACTCTGAGACAGAAACTAAAAAAATCTAGAAAATCACATTGTGTGAATTTTAAATGATGAATTTGCATTTTATTACATTATAGCATATATACATATATAAGTATTTGATCACGTACCAATCAGCAAGAATTCTGGATCTCACAGACCTTTTATTAATTATTTAATATTTACGCAATTATTAGAAAATTAAAGAAAACAAGATGACTGTGTATTTGGTATGAACTCCATTTGCTGTGTTTAGAGGAAGAAGAAGGATGAGTACAACCCCAAGAACATTGTCCCTTCCATGAAGCCTGGAGGTGGAAACATCATACTTTGGGGGCAGCCCCAAAGTAGCAGGTGAGGGCAGCCAGGGCAACTAAGGAGTGGCTCCATCAGAAACATATCATGGTCCTGGTCCAATAAAAAAATCTTTGGAGGGAGCTCAGTGTTGAAACTCAATGTTGCCCAGTGACAGCCCCGAAACCTGAAAGATCAGAAGACAATCTTTATGGAGGAGTAGGCCAAAATCATGGTCAAGAACATCTGGCCTCTGTAATTGCAAACAAAGGTGTCTGTACCAAATATTAAGTTCTGTTTTTCTATTGTATGGAATACAATATAAATGCAACAAAATGCAAATTAATTGTGATTTTTCTGGATTTTTATGCTGTCTCTCACAGTTAAACAGACCTTTCTATTCTTTGTAGGTGGAAAACTTGCAAAGTCAGCAGTGTATCAAATACTTATTTTCCCCACTCTACATGCATTTTGTAAAAATAAAAAACCTGTCAGTAATCTATTTTATTTTATACAACTGTTCCAGTCATTAAACTCAATCTAGTCGTTGAATTCATCACAGAATTCACAACTCCCACAATTTTCATTGTTCACCATTTTGACAAAGTGGCACACCCCTGTCTCTGCCTGGACCATTTTCATGTGTTAGCAGAAGGAAATTTGTTGTCATAGCACCCATTTCGTGTCCTTCCATTGACACCACCTTTTTTGTCAGTCGTGTTGTGAAGGAGAAACATGGACTGCTACAGACTTGAACCGTATCGTCTGTAGGTCAGGTTAGAGTATGGAGGTGTTTGCTGTGAAGCGACACACTGCCCCAGCAGCTAGTGTAATGAGGAGGCATCACATATGGCAGTCTAATATCAACTACTAATATCACAGTGACGGAGACCTCTGTTAACCAGGTTGGGTGTTGCACATGCCACAAGGAGGTGGCTTTGAAGTTATTGCTGAACAATATTTAAATATTTATCTCAGAGAGAGATTGCTTGTGTATGTACTTATGGTTGAGTGGGATTCAACACACACATCCAACCAAATGAATGTCTGCCCTTGGGAGCAAATCAACACACAATAACATCCCTCAGCTAAGAAAGCAATGTTATCAGCAATTGGAAATAATGAAGGCAAATCCACTATTTACTATAGGCTGAGACCATACAAGGTCTCCCAAACTCAAATAAAAGTTTCTTTTAGAGCGCTGCAACATTTAACCACACTGTTTCTTAACTCTTTTAGGTATTTGTTTATATTATTAGTTTTCTTTCTTCAATACAAATGTACTAAACATTTTCCCTCTCTGAACTTAACTGTTTCTTTCACAGTTTATGGTTTCCCACTCTAACAGATTATTGGTCATTCAAACTACTACTAAGCTCATCTTTTTATATTCATTCTCCTGAATGCACAGTTACATAAGGTTACATAACCCACAAGGGTAAATTTGACGTTACATGACAGATAAACAAAAGTATGATATAAAACATATATGGTCTATAAAAATAAATATACAAACATACAATACAAATTATATATACAAATGTTGAATTGTTATTGCACATAACATACTGCACAGTGGATGGCTGATGTCAGTAACATAGTATTGTTGTATAGTATGTATTGCTGTGACAGGTACATTTGATATCTTAAGTAAGATGTTGAATATACATTCTGACCACAGTAGGAAGGAAGGAGCTGTGGTATCTCTCCTTTGAACAACACAGTTGAAGGAGTCTGTCACTGAAGGTGCTGCTTAGTCCTGTCTCCTGCAGTGGGTGGGAGGGGTTCTCCATAATGGAAGACAGCTTTGTTTAGGTGGAGCAGTCTTGGTCCTATGAAAGTTCACCACCAGCTCTTTGGTTTAACCCGCATTAATCTGGAGAAAGTTCTGCTGGCCCCAGTCCATGAAGTTTATAGTGAGTTTCCTGTACTCGCTATTATCCACATATTTAATCATATTCATATATACACATGCTTTTATATTTCCATTCATTCATGTCTGTTTCATGTACATGTACATATTCTATATATGTATATGTGTATATACTGTATATAAAAATGAATTTGTATAAAAATGTATAATGTAGTTGCTTTCAAGGTAATTGCTTTTAAGCCTTTCAAAATAGATTCCATCCAACTATGATTATTATAGTGGTACATAATAAACTGTCTTATTTAATGTACTCAGGGAACATTTGAGTTTACACATTTGTATGAATGTGTTTTAATTATGTTGGCTAAGCCTTATGTTTATGGGTTGCAACTTACTTAAAAAGTGAAAACAATTTAAATACCAAGCTACCTCCTAGCCAGCAACTTCAAGCAGCCTAGGCAAAGCCTGTAGTTCTGTTAAGCCCTTTCTATTGGGATGTTTTGTTCTTGAACTTTCCACATGAAATAAATGAAAAGCAGCTACTTCAAGAAGTAAAATTAATTCTGTTTTAACTAGCACCTCTTTTTAAATTAATTTAACTAACTGTCCATATTCAAAGTATTCTCACATTCAATGAAACATTCGAACATCAGCAAATTTGTTGTCTGTAGTGAACTAGTGGAAAACAAACCAGGCTATTGAGAGAAGTAAAATTTCAGAGCTGCCATTATACAACAGAAATAACTGGAGCAGTAGTCTTTTATAAAGTGTGCTGCTTACATTTACCTTAAGGCATTTAGCAGACGCTCTTATCCAGAGCGACTTACAATTATTACAGATTTACAATCCAAGCAATTGTGGGTT
>JAUZST010082578.1:0-20389 GCA_034779995.1 Parotocinclus haroldoi | reverse complement strand
TATAATATACCGCCACATTGGAATGGCCCACACATCATCTCTATGTAATATGGCTAAGAGATTTAACAGAAATGTCCACACTTGTTTTATTACTGCTACCCTTTTCTCTGTCTTAATACAAACATTATGCTGGCACTAAAATGGCCTTCCAGAATCAAAAGGTGGGCGAAGATGTGACGGAAAGATATATACGGAATTGGAATTGGACACTTTGCATGGTGTAAAGAGTTACTGATTTAAGTTGCTGCATTAGCTTCAATAATTATGATATAGCTATACGTGAATATGGCCTTACTTTACATTGAGATCTGTAGCAAGAGAAAAGGCGTTGCATTTCACATTGTTTAGTGACTTTAAATGTGTCAGGCAGGCTCAAATAGCACCTGAGTGATGGCATGAACTTTTAATGGCAGCATCTAAAGTCCCACCTCTTCCCTCAGCACTTGATCCTGAATATTTTGTTTATTGTTGATTGACCCACATCTGATCATAGCAGGTTCTAGTAGGAATGTTGTTTTCTGGCTACTGTTTAAATGTACTAGCGTGAGGTAATGTCTACCAAGACGAATACAAAGCACTTTTGGCACGTCATTCTGGATAAATGCATGAAGTCTGCAGATGTGAACGTGAATGCGAATGTAAATGTAATGAACCATCAGACGCACAACTACTGTTTACATTAGTGAAGCTTAATTTCACACGAGTCAGTAGTTCTGTCGGATTCTATAAAAATGTGGTCAACATAAATATGCCCTTAAACACTGCTCTGATTGAAGTGAATTATTTGTATCTTTTCAGAAAAACTGACTCTCGATCACACTACAGTCTGTTAGGCTACTGTAATGTATACATCCACTGTATATTCCAGTGGATGTGTGTGTGTGTGTGTGTGTGTGTGTGTGTGTATGTATATAAACATATAAATTATCTATAAGTTGACTGAATTAGCAGTGATTTTTGGAATTGAAATTGTGTGGTCAGCTCATGTTGTGTTTCTCTGGCAGACAGAACAAAGTGACTGTGCATATCACCATATGATCCAACATCAACCTTCCTCTCTCATATCTCTCTCATACCCGCTTACTGCCTGCTCTCTCTCCTTCATGCTGTCCATCTGTAGGCCAAGGTAACCCCAAGCTTGACCAGGCAATCTGCTCTCACTGCTCAATCCTGGTACGAATCATTTGTTGGCAAACACCTGATACTTACACGTTGAAGACTTTCCAGGCCAAATGGCCACAGACCACCATTCTGCAGGCCTCAAATGTCGAGAAACTGAGTGCCGTCCAAAACTGCGCTCCCGCTAATTCGGTCCATCTGCTTTTTTCAGGGTTAAGAATTCACCCGCTGGTAGCACTCACACTTTGGTTGAGGAATGAGCTATGAGTGGTATTCAGTGGTATGTCAGGTTTGTTCATGATTAAGAATTTGCTCTGTTTGCTAAAGACATGATATGGTGGAAACCACTAAACCACTATGTAGCTGAGATAAGCCAAGATGTGTTTGGCGTCACATGCCTACTTCTGTAGATTTGCACTGGATGCCAATGTAGCTAAGTAAGAAGCTTGATTCAAAAAAGCAATTCACAAGCTTGTTGTGGCAACAGGTACGTTCAAATTATTACTGCAAGAAACCCTATTTAAATGAATAGGGCCGTATCACTCTGATATCACCAACTGTTATAGTATGCTCCTGTTGGACTACACTGAGAAAATATACAGTTAATAAACTGTTATGATATGGGGGTTAGGACCCAAGGTTGCAGGGAAAAGGGGTAGAACGACGTTCAAATAACGCGAGGGAACGAAAAAGGCGGAGCAAAAGGCTCCCCACGATACAAAACGAAAAGAAGGGAGACGCAGCTGGGACGTTTCCCAAATGGGGAAATGGCCAACTGGGAAAAGGGAGCGGATCGACCGAGGAGCGGTTCGATCCGCCAGGCAGCGAGCATGAGCTCTAGAGTGCTCTGAGCACTAAGAAGTGGAGTCGGGGCGCGTCCCGACGGGAGGGAAGCTCGACATAGCGTCGAGCGGAGCCTCGGAGAGGGGGAAACCCTGACTCTATCCCTGACACTAGAATCACCTCGGAGGTTCCCTCCTACTCGTCCTTCGTCCTTAATACCCCGGGACGTCACCAGCTATCGCTACGGCGGGCTTAGATTAATAGCGATACCACTAGCGAACTTGGAACGAGTAAATGTTCGAGCGATCTCGCATACGGACCAAGACGACATGGCAACCTACAGGACCAGGATATGGCCCTTAAATAGGGAAGGTTCCAGGTGTGTGTTGTCACGTCGTTAGCTGGGTGGACATAAAAAGCCGCCTTACTGATCGCTCCGTAATAGCGGACGACGGCGTACGCGACGGGCAGCTCGGCGGCGCAAGGTAGGCTCCCTTACACAAACAAAACATGTGTACATATATATATATATATATATATAGTACATGATTGGACATTTAAATAAACTTGTAAATTCAGCTACATTCTCCACACTGTATCCATCGGTATGCCCAAATGCAGCCTCTCCTTTTTACCAATCGTGCTCTGCACCCCTTTTTATACACATTATATAAGACATTCACTGCACCGCACCACATCTTCTCAATCTATGAATCCGATTGCACTCATTATCAGGTGTTTATAGTCCAACCATCCACATGCAGCACCACCTGAAGGAACCTGAAGTCACTACCATCTTAAGCATGCAAGGTGACTATTTTTTTTTGTCCCGGGTGTGTTTATATACTAAAAGCTTTTAGTATATCTCCACTGAAAGATCTGTCTGGCAACAAATATTTTGTCCTGGCTGTCCTTTTTCACATTGTGCTTCAAGAGCCGTACTGTGCTTGCAAACTAGGCTGATCTTTCTCGCTGCCCAATAACCTGTCACAGACTGAAAACGAGCTGGTGAGACAAAGAGAAAGCAAGAGAGGAGAACATTTTGCAACTGCCAAACATTCAATATCGTAGTATTGAAAAACAGAAAGATGATCTATCTGTGAACGTTAACACTGAATAAAGCACCAAGTTGACTGGCTCAGTTCCAGACACTTTTATGAACACCATCAGGCTACCAACACAGTGTATATATGCAGCCCAGCATCAATCAAATGACAAATCAATCAGCAAATGAAGATTCTTTCTTGTTTCTTTATCTTAATGTCGCTATATGCATCAGGGGCTATTTTAGAAACATACACAAGGTTACATCCATACACAAGATTATCTCAACACTAGTCACATAGGTGAGGGGCTCTGGCAAAAGCGGGAACTTCTCACCAGCACAGGCAACAAGCCACGGCTAATTGAAGCCAAAAAAATCAACACTCTTCCAAAAGTAAGACCTCTAGAATTTAAATCTCACTTTTAAAAACAACACTGATACTCTTCCACCTCAACCGACCGCAGCTCATAACCTGCCCTGGTGAGAAGCACCTGCGCATGATATATTAAAGTCAAAGTTAAGTTAATAAATAAAAAGAAATTTAGATTGATGTTCAGATTAAAATGTTGTTTTTAAACCGTGTTTTTGAGAAGTGCCCCAAGAATGACAAAAAGTATGGGAAAATGACCCAGTTTGGCATTTCTTTTGAAAAACTATCCACTGGAAAAGTGCTAGAAGCCACCCCTCAAAATTCTACTTTTTTTTAAAGGTTGCATGCTGAATGAATCAATTTGATCCAAACATTTCAGAAGTTTAAAAAGTCATAACTTGGTCATTTGTCATATGATTCTAAAATTATTCCAGTTTTGTAACGCTCTCAATCAGTTATGTCAATTTTGAACTTTTGCACCAAGAGCCTGTTTTTGCCAGAGCCCATCACATATATACACACTCGAGACAATGTAAATTTAGCATAATCAAATTACCTAACACACATGTGTTAGACAACCAGGGTACCTAGAGTAAACCCCCGCAGACATGGGGAGGACATACAAACTCCACACTGGAGGAACCTAGGTCACTCCACCCTGCGATTGAACCCTGGACCTTCTTGCCGTGAGACGGTGAAGGTATCCACTGAGCCCTACTCAGCCACAACAAATTCTATATTTTATAGATAGATAGAGTGTACAGGGGGTATTTAACCTCCTACTTATGCACAGAAGCAGAGAGGAATAAAAATTATAAAAATTTGGCATGGATAATGCATGGATTAATTAACTGTTTTCCTGCTTTTTTTAAAATTCTTGAGCATTCCAAGGTCATCAGAGAAAAAAAAACGTGGAACATCACAAGGCTGGCAATCATCCGGAAGTGGAAGTACTGTTAATCTTCCACGACCTGGAAAACCTTTAAAGGTTTCCTCCAGTGGAAAGGCCAGGCTTTAAGTATACGATCAACGATCAGGTATAACCCAGGGCTACAAGGATGGAGCTCTGGGAAGATTTAATTGTGGTGGGGACGTTGGTTTGAATAAATACCATAACAATAGTCTCTGTTCCATGCGAGCGAGTGAGGTACTTATTAAATCGTCATGCTTTTTGAAGATGCTCCCTTTATACCCAATCATGACACTCAGATGTGGAACGTTCCAAACAGGTGTTTTTTGAGCATTCCCCAGTATTTTGTTGCCCCTGTCCCAGCTCATTTGGAATGTGTTGCAGGCATCGAATCCCTGATTAGTGAACGTGCAAAAAACAATAAAGTTTATCTGTTTGAACATTAAATATATTGTTTTTGCAGTGTATACAATTGAATATGGGCTAAAAAGGATTGGCAAATCATCATATTCTGTTTTTATCTATGTTTTACGCAACGTCCCAACTTGATTGGAATTGGGCTTGTATGTATATACATTTACATTTACAGGATTTACACCTTTATTCTGAGCGACTTACAAAAGTGTTTACTTATATATGTGTATGTGGTCCCAGACTATTAAACACTGGCTTCAGGTGTATACACTCAGAGTGCCTTCAAAACCGTCACAGTTCTTATAGAAATAAAAGCTCTACACGAACCCCTAAAGCCATCAATCATTAAAGCAACCTATAGTGTCTCACTGACTCTATAAACTATTAATGGTTTATTCTGAAGCTACTTTAAGCCTAACCTCATGAGGTCTGTAATTGAAAAGAAATGAGCACTGTCCTTCTTTAACCCTGGGAGATCATGCTGCCAATCTTGCTTTTCCTTAGGCTGGATCATTCAGTGAGCAAAGCTTCAAGCTTCATGAGCTTCATGCAGGTGAACCTGTAAAGCTTTATCTTTTGCTTATTTGTCCTGGAGCACTGAAAAGGGAATGTGCTGGTTGATGGTTAATACTACTTCCAGAAGGGAGGAAAGTACACATTCTGCTTCTCTTTCCTCAGGATGGACACTCATGTGTGACATGGAGAAAATGGTGGCCTTATTGTTGCTTTTAAATGCAGTTCATTCTAACCACATAAATGGTAGTTTCATAACTGAGGCGTCAGTAATGAGATTCTCAATTGTATGATATGGTTCAAAATCGTAATTCATTTACGATTAGTCTGTAAGTCTTCGAAAGCAGTAGCACTGGTACTACTACACTGCTCATAAAAAATAGGGGGCATTTCATTTCGGAACGTTTTTGTGAGCAGTATATATAGAGTAATAGTGATTTAAAACCATGCTTACTCACAGACTTCGAACAGAGAGGAGCAGGGGGTCATTCTGAGAAGTTGCCAGTTATATAGGCCGTTCGGACCTAGCTGCACCATTTCCATTACCATTCCATATGCAAGAGTGATACGAGGAGCACTAACAACTCAGAGATACGTGTAGGCCTGTGACCACACCGTTTCCTATTCTTAAATCCAGGCTAGGGGTGGCCTGACAGGGTATTACATTCAATTGTACAGCTTTCCCCAAAGAAAAGATCCTGTTGCTGTTGCTGTAATATTGTAATTGCTTACATATATCATCATTACCTTTATACATATAAAGTTTAAAAGATTCATTCCTTGTTGGTGAGTTATTTATTTGTAAATGAGTGGTTTGGTGGGGTGGCACCGCTGCCTCACAGCAAGAAGGTCCCGGGTTCCCAGAGTGGAGCAGCTTGGGTCCTTTCTGTGTGGAGTCTGCATGTCCTCCCCTTGTCTGTGTGGGTTTACTTCGGGTACTCCAGTTTTCTCCCACAGTCCAAAGACATGCGTGTTAGGTTAATTGGTGTTAATTGGTGTATGCAAACACCCCAGCCGTGTAACTGGAAACAGCTGCACACCGGTCCCAAGCCCAGATAAACACAGCTGAAATTGCTGGAATATCTGAACATTCCCTGATCTCGAAAGTAGATGCCTCTGCAACATGAATTACCTTAATTTGAAGCTTGAGGGACTTGTCTTGAAGCTGGATAAACAAAGACAGCAGTAGTAACAGTTGCCCTGGAACAAGAGTGGCAGAGGATCCCAAAAGAACTGCAGAACAATCTAATTTTGTCAATGCCCCATCGTTGTCAGTGTGTTTTGACAGTCTTGGGTGACCATACAATACTGACAATACAATACTGAACACTCTCAGTCACTTGCTACTCAATAAAAAAAATGTATTACGTTTATCTGAATACATTTTTTAAAAATAACTATTAAAACTGTCCCGGTCATAAAGTGAACATACATTACTCATTACTGTACAAACCTTGCATTTTTAGACTTATAGGACACCAGTAGTTATTGGTACTGCACATTTATTCGTTTGTTCATTCATAAATATCTTTATGCAAACAGTTTCTTATCTGCTTTATCCTTGTCAGGATTGCAGGAAAGCCTGAGTCTAGCAGGTGTCACACTTTGAAGGCAGGAACACATACATAAGAGCACATGGAAGCAGAAGCTAGTCAATCCCTGGCTCCAGTATCAAATCTGGGACTCCACCTGCATGTCCTAGACGTGTCTATGCCCATGTGGGCTTAGTCTGAGTACTAGTTTCTTCCCACGGTCCATAGTTGTGTGCTAAGCTAACTGGTATTTCTACAGTGTACTTAGGTATGAGTGAATGTATGAGTTTTTGTGCTCTACAGTCAATTGCTCACCTTGTCTAGGGTTGTTCCTGCCTTGTATTCTGTGCTGCAGGGTAGGCACTAGCTTTTCCACTGCTCTGACCAGGTTTTGGTTGCATAAGAAAAGGTAACTATTAATTCATTCATTCATTTAGTATTTTTGGTAACTGGCTAAACATCAACTCACCTCAGTACCTAGATACACGGAAAGTACAAAATGGCTTGAATTG
Source organism: Parotocinclus haroldoi (assembly GCA_034779995.1). NCBI lineage: Eukaryota > Metazoa > Chordata > Actinopteri > Siluriformes > Loricariidae > Parotocinclus > Parotocinclus haroldoi. Next base: position 13,191 of record JAUZST010082578.1, on the reverse strand, counting down.
CATTGTAACATAAATGCTTGTGATACTTTATTTAAATGACTCTTTCAGGAGTGGCAAACAGACCCACACACACGATTTCCCTTTGCAGGCCACCGAAAAAGAAAGCTTTTGCTTTTGTTATTGTAATAGCTCTTTTCTGCAGTCCAAATAGACAAACCCATTCCATCCACATGCTTTGAAGACAATGAAAGATAGGTGTATCTCAGAATCCCAATTTGTGAATGTTAATCTCTTTCCACCATTCTTTTTGTCCCCACAGTCTTTTGTCCATGAGCCCAAGTCTTAGAGATCTTCCAAGTGAGGCAGGTTCATTCTGATAAGAAGCCCAGGGCCAATGGGGGAGGGGGTTGTGTTGGAGTCACTCCCCAAATCTCCTGTCATGACAGTTTATTGATGTTTGAGTCGCTGAGTGAGTGCTGGACAGATGCTCTCTGATTGATGTGACGGATGATTGCCTGCTTGTTCGAATGTCACTAACACAAACACACACACACACACACACACACACAACCACACACAGAACCACACACACACACACTCAGGTCCAAAGCCTTCAGAGGAGAAACAGAGAGCGACAAGGAGGTGTCTTTTCATTTAATGAGAATGGGGGCCAGGGGGCAGGATGTCACACTGGTTTCCTGGCACTGGCGCTTGATTGATAGAGTGTCCGAGAAGAAAAACAGGTTGAGTTGTTCATGATGGTAGCAACAAGCTTCAGTTCCAGTTCACACACTAACAGGTGTCATAGCTTGGTTGAAATACATTCATATGTATTTGAATATGGTGATTGGGTGGACCAGATTGCACATCATATGCAAACATGATTGACTGCGTCTGAAGGAGAAGGCATTTTTTACCTTGATGACTCTTCTATGGTGTTACATTTTTCACTTTCATACCTGCTTAATTCAATTCAGGCCTGAAAGGAACCGGGGGCTAACTGGTTGCACAAGGTGCAGTGCAGGAACCAACCCTAGACAAGGCATCAATCCAATGCAGGGCACACACACTAACTCACATTGGGAGACACCAACTGACTGAACATCATCTTTGGAATGTGGAAAGAAATGTTGTATCTGAAGAACTCAAGGATTGGGAGAACATGCAGACTACACACAGACAGCGTAAAGAAATCTCTGGAGCTGTGAAATAACAGCACTGATCACTTGTGCCACCCAAACCTAGAAATGACTAACTGTATTCATTTTAGAATACGTTTTATTATTTATGTTTATTATGATCTATTTTTATTAGATCCCTTTGGGATAAGGTGATACAGTATACATGTTTCCAGGGCGTAATATCTGCCAAAGCTAGGCAATGCATAACCGGTTCTCAAAGCCCTCTGAATTGATCTCTGAGACCACTACATACCTACAAAATTCAGCTGCTGGGACAGGGAGATTGGTCAGTGTTGAGAGGAAGCTGATTGGAGCATAGGACAGAGATATTCTTAGTCAAAACCTGACCCAGTGTGATCAGGACCTATGACTGGGTACAGGTTTAATTTTAAACAATGACTCTAAGCACAGAGCCAAGACAACACAAAGAGTGGCTTAGACATAACTAGGAATGTCCTTGAGCAGCTCTGGATAGGTCTGAAAATTACGTAACAATGCTCCCCATCTGACCTGACAGAGTTCAAGAAGATCTGCAGAGAGGAATGGCAAAAATCTAAACGTGCAAACCATGTGACATCATAAACAAAAAGACTTATATATCATATGTCGGATCATTCACTACTAGACATGAGTCCGTGACACATTTGCCAAAAGCTGAACCTGTAGACCCTCCACACTTGTGGTTTATTGAAGCTGGTGTCCAAGCTGGTCCCAAAGATGATTGATTTCCAGGCCAAGGAAGTGTCCCAATCAGGCAGAAGCATTCCTGAAAACCTCTGCTGTGATTGAAGGAGCATTATCCAACTGAAAAATGTGTGCCGTGACAACAAATTTCCTTATTCTTACCACCTGGACATGGTTCAGACAAAGACAGAGGTGTCTAGTGAAGTCACCAACTGTGTCTGGTTAGTGGACAAGAAAACTGAAGGAGCTGCTTGTGTTTGCTGGCAGATCAAAATGTCCTCTCCAGTGGTGGTCTGTCTCCTATCTGGAGCCTGTTCATCCTGTGTGCATCCCTGCACAGATCTACCTATCCCAGCACCTCGTAAAGCCAAGTCAGAACGACCAAGATGGCAGGCGATTCTCAAAATGTCCACCTTGCTTCTCTCCATCCAGTGACGTGCCCTGTCTCAAAATCTGTCAAATGTGAAAATTGTCTTGTGTTTCAAAGAGGCATGTCTAGCAGTCAGCGTTCTCTCACTAAAAGGGGCACTATTCAAAAGTATGAACTGAGAGCCTTTTTATAGGCAGCAGGGAAAGTTCTTTTACGCCCCTTTGCTGTCAACCTAGCTTCCCAAATTCCTGAGTAGTCTATCCGAGCAGAGTGCTTAAAAATCTTTTATGGAAAATATTGAACATATATTTACTATACACTGCTCACAAAAATTAGGTTATATTTCAAAATGAATATGAAGTGATTAAAACGAAGCATTTGTTTTCATTTCATTAAACAAGATTATCAGAAAAAAAGTAGGTCACATTCTATTGCTGTGTAAATCTCCAAACCCACCTTCAATCTGGCTCCAAGATGTTCTGTATTACCTCAGATTAGAAAAAAATCAGATTTACGCTCAAAGGTAACACTGCCATGATTGTTTGTAAATGGAACCCGTTTCTTTCATATTTTGCGTTACTCCAGACTTTGCCAGTTGACTAAATCCCCCCGGGTGGGTTTATTTATTTATTTTTCATTTATTTATTTTCTTTTTCCTTCCTCTTTCTCTACTAAAATATATGTCTCATTTACAGTGTTCCCTCATTTATCACGGGGGTTACATTTCAGGACCGCCCACGATAAACAAAAATCCACAAAGTAGGGACGCTATATTTATTTAAGTATAAGTACTTATACACCATTTTAGCAATTTAGAACTTGCATTTAGCATTTTAGCATTTTAGAACTTGCAGAACGTTTGGGTTTCATCGTAAGGCTTGAATGAATTCGGTCTATAATGAAACTTTCACAAACAGAGAACACATCACTGCAAATAAAAACCCGTCATGTCGGCAAGTAGCGACTCAGGCGGCCGATGCTCTGGTCTTACTTCTCGTTTTTGGTGAGTATTCATCCACTGGGTAAATACTCTATTGTAGTGTTTTTAACTGTTGAATAATCAAGCAACACGCTGCAGTAATGAAACGTTCTCTTTACTTAACACACCATACATCACTCTCGTATCACACATGCTCCGTCCGTACCGAGCTTACAGCACCTCATATCCTACACACTGAGTATAAACAACAGCTATTACCATAAATCCTAATATTTTATCATTTATAACATTCCTTTGTTGATAGAATTACTATTTTAAATATGTTTGTATATGTGAAATATATATTTCTTTATTTATTCATTTATTTATTTATTTATATTTCCTTAAATGTGAAAGTTCCGCAATATATTTTTTCCATTAACATTTTTTGAAAACCCTCGATGCACTGAGTCCGCGAAAGGTGAACCGCAAAGTGTCGAGGGAACGCTGTATATACTCTTGCCAAATTTGGGCTACCTGGCCAGTGGCACTGTTCTGTTAATCTGGTGATTCTATTCTATTACTCTGATGTCTAGCCGTCTTTCTGACTGATCTTCCTTTTCTGTCAGTTTGTAGATCATTTCTGGCAGCGCTTTGGACAACTTCCTGTCAATGTTCCTTCAATCTGGACATCTCTTTTGGCTTCATTTTATTTCTGCTTTTCCTGGTGATATTCTCTTTATTTTATCGTCAATCAATGTGTCACTCTACTACCTACTATCAGTCTGTCAATCTGATATCGTCCAAGTGTTCAGTCTTTTAGATATCTTCTCTGGCATCAATCTGGATTTCTTCCTTGGACTTTTAATGTAATTTAATTTAATGTTGATATACTTTATTAATCTGGGTTATGGTTGGCTTCTGTATTTACCTGCATATTATTTACTCTTTATATATCAATTTGAATATAGATTATAGTCAATCGAGGGATCTTTCTTGGTAACACTGGGATCCAGATTGACCTTCATTAAGAAATCTTTTGGATTTATATTATATGGTGTTTTTTTTTTCTCAGTTAGACTGTGATAGAATTTGAAGGCTCTCCTGTTAGGTGTTATATGTTTGCTGCTAAGTTGTGTGTTTGTAAGATTTATTTTCAGCTTGCAAATCTTTACATAACTTTATTCCATTGTCTTATATGAACACAATTCTGATCCAACGAAAGGCACTAAACTCCCAGACAATTAAATCTTAAAATGTATTCATTGTCCTCCTCTGTTAAATGTTACAGGTGGATGTTCCCCTGCTACATCACTCAGTAACCAACAAGCTCCTTTTAAGCTCTTTGCTTAACATGTTGTTGTATTGGTTCTTTTTCCACAGCCTTCTTGGCTCTGTATTGCGCTTCTGATCTGGTGGGCCACCGCCTCAGGGCTTTTCTCTGAAAGTGATTCTTTGATCTCTCACTTTAATAGTTTTCTTTGGTCTACTAGCACCTGGCACTCAGTAGTTGGTCCTTTTTTGTTGTTCATTCAATCAACTGTTGCATTTGGCAGCTGGCTGAAATAGGACATGTCTAAAATCATTTAATAACTTCTCAAGCTTATTAAATACCATAGACGCTGTCTCTCTCAATTACCCTCTACTTTGCTAGAGAAACCAAAAGCTGATTGTTCTTCAACTGAATAAAATGTGCAGACTTTCATTGGTTTTTTTCCCACTTGTTCTCCAGGACTACTTTGTGGATGGTAACAGAAAAGTCCATAAAGATGAGATCCAAAGCTACAAGCTGCTGTATGGGAGAGAGAACCAGACACACACTGTGCTGGCATTCAGCAGGGACCTGCAGACATGTGATTCAAATGACAGAGCCATCACGGTAGGTGAGACAATTGACAGTATTTCACCTACTTTTAGTAGTATAACATAGTATAACATTTAATAGCTTTCTGATATTGTGTTTTGAATAGATATTACATTACATTTCAAAGTTTGAAATCTAACAGCATTTGAAAACGGAAATTCAATGATTCAGATGAGTTCAGATGATTCAATACCAAATATATGAAATGTAGCGTTTGTATTCATCGTGATTGGTGGACTATGTGCCAAAAAGCGACTCACTGTAGGCGTTTAGGCCTTTCATTCTGTTTAGATTGATAGGACAAATTCAACAAATGAAAGCCCTGATAATCGGACGCTTTGATGGCAATTTAGTCATCTCTCAAATCTGACAGACCTGGGAATTTTGGTGTGCATCTTGCTAAATATGTGGTCTTACATAGATGGATAAAGGGGCCAGACAAAATTGATCATTAAATCATTGATTTTTATACGATACAGTCTCAAGATACTGAAAAGAATATGTTCAAAATTGACTTTATGTCAGTGTGATCTATATAAGACATACACAAGCAAACATAGACCAGCTTAATGAGCAAAGTTATGGAATTACATTATAAAGATCTGATTTGTCATTGACGTCCATTCTGTTTGCCTTCCCCAGGGTAGTACAATGCGGGTTATCTGGGCATTTCATGATGAAGACGTTGGGCCATCGGGGCCGATGTATCACGGGGTAAACAGAGGGAGGAAGAGCTTACGTTTACTCAACCCTGGAAGTAGGACGAGTGTTCCACTGGGAACGGCCAGTTTTGATCTGCTAAACAATAACGTGAGTAAATTTGTTAGTGCTTTAAAAATGTAAAGCTATAGAATAATGTTGATACATAATGTGTGATTTGTTTTATGTGATGTAGTAACATTTATGCGCTCTAGCAATCTGGGAGCTGGCACCCCAATCCCCAGACTGACCAAAAAAACTCCACAAAGTAGGTTCATATGTAAAGGCATGACGTATGATGTAGTTTCTGAAGGTACTCTTATCCAGAGCATCTTCGAATTGAGCTGAGCAGTGAAGACTCTTGCTCAATGACCTACCAGTGATAGTGATCTACTCATAACCTTCTAATTAGTCATTCTAGTCATTATCCACTGAGACGTTCTACCACTATATGCCATACAATTTATTACATACCTCAAATGTTCTTTTTATGAGTGAATCGAGACTGACCTCACTTGTACTCAAGGACTCAACAGTGGCAGCTTGGCAAATACAGTAGTAGGTTTATGTATAGCAATGTCTGGCAACTTAACAAATCCCAACTGCATCCGTAATTTATTGGAAGTGTAATGGAATGACAATGAACATAACAGTATTACGTTTCAGAAGTTTCTCCACTGGCAGATCCTTTACTCAAAATGTGCTGGCACTGAACTATACTGAACTATACTGGCGCTGAACTATACAGTGACATCATTTCACTTAAAATAAATACAAGACCAAATACAAGACCAAATGTAGATTGATCTCTTTTCAAATATTTGCACACACATTTACCTATGTCTAATAAAATGGAACTAGCATACACAGAGGTCTAGATATATATGGCTGGAAAAGTCATAGCCGCATCAGATGATGAAAGCAAAGGTTCACATACTTATGTAACTCGCATGTGTCTGTTTAAAAAAAACTTGAATGCTTCATTTTAGAAAATTCATGTTCCTTCTAAGACAGGTCCTAGTGCCGCATAAGGACACAACCTACTGGTGCCAGATGTTTAAGACCCCAGATGTAACGAAGAAGCATCATGTAATAAGAGTGAGTATTTTAGTTTTCTTTTCTTGATATAATTCCGGTTTCAGCATGTCTTATGTAATGGATGGAAATCGAGTGGATATAATACATTCCTAAAAAATAAAAGATATCCTTTGAGGCCTGTTAGCTAAGTGTCTATAAGTAACTAGTTTCCAAATGTATAAGCATTTATCCTGCTTGGCTTTTAATAAAAAACATTTATATCTAATTTTAGAAAATGGGTCGAGGAGCCTTTGCCTTTGAATTGAGCATGGTTTTATATATTGTGTGTGCAGCTATGTTCATGTCCCATGTTCAAGTCACTATCATATAGTGGTATGGTTGGTACAGATTAAAGTAAACAGTCATTACCATCTATCTTACAGATACCCTGTGAAGTTAGCTCTACACATTATGGATATGCCTTATGAGGTTATTGTATTTAAATATTCTGTGCATTATAGTGGGAATTCAGATCATTTGACTATGGATATTGGTGTATATATTGTAAATATATATGGTCTATATTGACTATCGCCGAAATGTTCTGGAGAAGAAGCAATTTATCTAACACTGATTGACAGATTTATATATATATATATATATGATAAACACGAAGGTTATGAGTTTTAAGAAGCTATGCTATGAACAGCATTATACAACTCTCCTTTCCCATGGAGCTAACATTGGCTATTCGGTAAAACTGGGAATCGACCTCACAACATCCTAATGAACAGTCCAGAATGCTACCGCCTGCTAACATGTTGTCTTTTCCTAAATGTTCTTTTTTCCTAAAACCCCTTTTCATTGTTCTTGCACTATTATTATCAATCCATCATTGACTAAACATTTTTTTTTTCTTTTTGGTTGGTTACAGTCAGTCTGAAACTTTTACAGCCAACTGAAATTTGACCAAGGCAGTTTGATAAGATGATAAAAAATAAAAATAGCTTACCTCTGATATGTATGAGTTACAGTGATGTGAAGCACTTGGATGGCTGTGGTCCAGACTGGTCTTGCTATCGGGTTCTGATGTATGCTTAAGTAGCATCTATTCTTTTTTATCCTCCTTATACCTATCCTGAGGCTCAGCTTCAAACACTCCAAACACTACTTCTACAGCTGACGTGTTCCAAAATTGGTATTTAAGTCGGCCGTAAAACACACAGAGATTTATAAAAACCCGTAATTAAAAGTGTAGGAACTCACAAACAGACATTTTCCTGGTTTGCCCATTTCTTTTTTATGTAGCTATGTATAATACTACAATTACTAAGTATATAATTTCTTCATCTATATTACTAGTTAGATAGAGGGTGGTGAAAAAATAAACACAACCCTCTACCAGTCTTTGGAAATCAGACTGATGACAGGTATGAGCGAAGTAAGAAATGGAGAAATGAAAATAGTTTTCCCCAAAGACACTACTTATAATATTGAGAAAAACAGTGGTTATTCAGACTGTTATTTTAAGCCATTCAAAATGCCAGTAGCTGTAGGTAAAAGGAATAAATGTTTATTACCATAAGAATTACAAGTAGGATTTGTCATTTTAGATGCTAAAGACAAAATGCTTTGCTAGTAAAGTAATTGAATATTGGTGCATTACATACCACTTTAGTTATGGCCATAGAGCAGAGTACAGTTTAGTGGATCATTTATGACTGAAAGCCATTCAGTAAGCCTGAGCAGAGTCTAGCACACAAAGAGTCTACAGTGTGTTACACCAGCGTGTGTCATTTGGAATGTATGATGCACTGCTGTCCTATCAACTTAAAATATGGTCATTTAGAACATTCTATGGGGATGATTATTTTTGATATTTCTCATAGTAGAAACCCATAGCATCTATGACACCACCACAATCAAAGGAAGCCCTGTGCTGCCGGCTAGGCATCAGCTTCCCGGTGACCCTGACAAGGCATTAAGGGCATAAGAAAATGAATGAATAATCAAACAGATGTTCACATTGTCAGCTCTGGTCATGGCAATTATTCAGATCAATCAATCTGTCCAATTCTTCAAATTACAATCAATATAATAGACATTGTTATAAAGCAGTCTAGACCCCAAATGAGCAGCCAGAGGTGACATTGGAAATTCACTGAGATATATAAGAAATCAAACTCAAACTGGACACCATCCACAATTGCCTAAAGTACTTAAAGAGTCCCTGTATAGCAGACATAAAATACATAATTAAGTAATAAATTAGTAATTTAGTTACATTTAGTAACAATAATAATAGAACACGAACATTAATTATGTATAAGACATGAGATGTTTGGTGCAATGTTAGAAATAAGTATATATGTATATATGTCAATATAAATATGTGTATATAAATATGTAAATATATGTAATAACTGAAGACAATCATAGTTTGGCTGCGTTTATTGTCAGGCACATATAAGATCATGTGTGCTTTGTAACATTGCCTCTGTGGGATGAAAAGTATAATAAAGCCCCGACCCCAGAGTATCTGTCCCACTGGGGATTTTCGAGCGAGAGAATGAAAAAAAGAGTGTGTCCGTTTTTCCAGCCACTTCTGATCCACCACACAGATGTAGACCAGTCAGTATGATAAAAGTGGAAAGTTCCAGACACAGTACTCCCACTGTTTATATTCAGATTATGCTGGTGTCGTGCATGTCAAAACATCATTTATCTCCAAAGTCTGCTTTTGTTGATAAAATGAATGAAATGACTTCATCACTACAATTAGAAACGTATTACATAATGTAACATCACTATTTGGCAATTGTCTGCTGTTGCAATCACATCATTTTCTTTAATCCCATTAGAACTGACAGTTAATCCTCTGACTCCTTTGAAAAAAGAAAGAAAAAAAAAGAAATCAGAGTTCACCTTGTATCTGTATAATCTACACTGCTCACAAAAATTCGGGGATATTTCCAAATGAAAATGAAGCGATTAAAAAAAGAAGCGTTTCATTAAACAAGATCATCAGAAAAGCAAATGAAAACTCAAAGAAAGTTGTTTAATTACACAAATCGGAGGCAAACTTCATTACTAGTGATTGAGTAGCATGTGATATATGTATGGGGGTGAACAGAAGCAGGTCAGACTGGACTAGAGTGCCACACATTGACTGTTCAGTAGGGTGTATGATCACCCAAGAGTGCCAAACCCACTGACAGCGATGGGGCATGGGCAGGATCAGATTGTCCAGCAGTTCCTGTGGGATCCTCTGCCTATTCATTTTGGAATATGGCGTCATTTTTGTTAGCAGTGTAAGCATGCATGGCATTAAGAACTGGCAGCATGTGTTGGATTTTAGCACTCTCTTTGATGTTCTTTTATTAGACTCCAGTTTGACTCAGCCGTTACCCAGAACAGCCCCACATAAGTAAATAATATGAAAGATAAAAATAAGATGAAATAAGCAATACCTTAAATATTTATTTGGCTACGGCCTGGTCCTAGGTTGTAATGCTTCAAGCTGAGACCCTCCGGATAGAAAACCCACATATCGAACTGTGGGAAATGCTTATATTTAGAATTCTTGTCTCTAAAGAAAAGAAACCCCTGGTGCGAAGAGGATATTCTGTTTACAATCATACAATACAATCATTTATTTCTCATTCCAGAGCTTTCAGGTCCAACTTTAGGCCTCACACATCTGGTCCATGGCTTTATATTCATATGTTGTTCGTGCATAAGTTGATTTCTATTGATCTGGTTTATTGGGCAGACCAAAAGTAAAATGATTAAACACGCTGGACCTCTCAGTTTGCTTCCTGCAGATACTTTCTATTGTATCTTATTTGATCTTTTTAGGTCGAGCCACTGATTCAGAAAGGACATGAGAATCTGGTTCATCACATACTCCTGTACCAGTGTGATAGTTACCTTGATGAGACAGAGCTGGAGATGGGCCACGAGTGCTATCACCCAAACATGCCTGATTCCTTCCTCACCTGCGAAACCGTTATCTTTGCATGGGCCATCGGTGGAGAGGTAAGAAGTGTTTAAATGTCAAGTTTAAAGAAATGTTTAACCTCATAAGAAATAATGGTAAGCCTGTCTCAGCTGAATTAAGGGCTCATAATGGGCAGTAATGGTTCAGAGGACCAGTAAGCTAACATTTTAAGATAATAAGCAGAAATTCGTAGTCAATATAAATTAAAAGCTCGTTTTTATACTAAAATATTTAAGCTATTAGCTTATCACTATCACCTCGGGAAAGCGAATGTCTTATTTCTTTTTATTTCCTCTATACATATTAATTGAGTCTACTGTTAAAATATTCCTGATAAGAAATTCAGCTTTGCATTTCAGCTTTTCAGCTTAAACTCACACTAAAACAACATGGGAAACTCTCAACTTTAATAAATGTAAATAAATATAGACTTTTTAGTTCTTAGAGAGAATGAAAAACATCTTTTAACGAATCCACCTGTGCCACATCTATTGTCACACCTAGAATTTATTAGAAACAAAAGGTAACTGAAGCATTTTTTTTCTATTTATAAGTTATATCAGTTGGTCAGAGTGTCTAAGATCTTTCAAGTTTGGATGGGCAGGCAAGCTTTGTAAAGCATTGTAATCTTCTTCATGATTGTATAAGATCACGTGCCAAAGGTTTGAAGCATTGAGAATTGATGCACATTGACGCCTAGTGAAGTGAAGAAATGACTTATGTTTCATAGCTTGCGTTACATTTACAAGAATGATGCATTGTCTTATAGTCATCACATCTTTAAGTAATAAATGTATGCTATGTATGTTAATATGTTTGTAATTATTCATGCTGCAGTACAATTATTGGTAATAAAAACAGTAGCGGTGCTTTTCCATGACATTTTTATGACACTTAACACTCGTGATAATATTGAAGTTTGATCGATCCAAAACTTCGGTATCAATTGTCCTATCCCTACGTTCAAACAATGAGCTAAAACTTCTTGTATCACTGGGTATATATGTATTGACACATGTCTATTTCTGTTTATAATTCATAAATGTGGGAAAGAGAACACGCAACTCAAATAAGATAAATATGTACTGACTTTACACAAAAGCGCACTGTGAAATATTTCACCATAAATATCCACCATTTTTGCGAGCAGTACAACTGAAAAGCTAAGTAATACATGAAAAGTAGAAATATATAGTTGCCCCATAATTCCCTATTTACAGTTGGGCTAGTAATACAAACTTTAATCAGCTGGAACTGTGAGAAACCTGACTGGTGAGGAATCAGTTTCCTTTGCTCTGACACACAGTGACGGGGATGATAATGGAGTCCAAACTAAATAGTCAATTTAATTATGTTAAAGGAAAATTGGGCTTTTTGGGAAAAACACACAATGTGGGTTTGATGAAAACCAAGGATGACTACAATGAAAAGAACTTAATGCCCACAGTTAAGTATGATGGAGGGTCCGTCATGTTGTGAAGTTGTTTATTTTCCCAATGCTCTGGGAACCTCATTGGGTACATAGAATCATGTACTCATGGGACTTCACTTAAAGCCTGTATTATGTTTAGCATTTCCAACATTTCCAACGATATCAGATCAAATTAGGTATGTTGGTGTTTGGTAAAGCTCTGGAGCTGCAGGGTAAAGGTAGGGCTCAGCCCAAGGTAGCAGGCTTTGTTTAGGGATTTGCTATCAGTGCCACTGGCTCCTTATTCTCGCTACATCTATAGCCTATATATATTGGCTTGCTGCAATTGCAGAAGCTTCTATGTTGATCCACTAATAAGCCCGACTTGGTGCTTCACAGGAGCTTCTACTCGGTTATCAACTTCGAGAGCTTGCACAAGCAAACGTGAATCATTGTCATCCTCATTCACTACGTGCTTAAGGCCTGGTTTATTATCAATCCTTTATTTATCACTTTTTTTAGCGACAACCTTGCTTTGGTCCACATTAGATTGGGGATAGTATTTTGGTCTGGTAGTTAAGCAATCCGGGTTCAATTTCTACCGCAAGTCGTCTGTATTAGAATCGTATTGAAATGAGATACCCCCTGCCATACCCGATATTGCATTATATCGTATCAAGTCAAGATAAATTTATTTAGACAGCACTTTTTACAATGGACGATTTAGACATTATTTCATATAAGATATTTCATTTTGTAATATCCCCTCATTTTTGTCAGTAGTATAACTGGGCACTGAAGCAAAATACTTCATTAACAATTGTTTGCAGAGCGACAGAGAAATGTCATTATAGGACAGGAAATGGGGACAAAGAGAGAATGAGAGAGGTCGATAATGACTCCATTTGTATATGAGAGGGTTAATATTTAACTTAATCTTTAATCTTTAACAGCATGCCAGCAGGTCCAATCCATTCCATCCCAATTATGTTAAATTGGCTTGGACCCATCCAAAATGTATATATATATATATACAGTCGAATCCGGTTAATGGGGGCACATCGGGACGTGATCGTTTTGGTCCTAATAACCGGCTGGTCCGATTA
>JAUZST010082568.1:0-20390 GCA_034779995.1 Parotocinclus haroldoi | reverse complement strand
CTCTCTCTCTCTTTCACACACACACACACACACACACACACACACACACACACACACACACACACACACACACACACGCAAATGCAGTCCAACAGGAACTGCATGCACTAGAGTAAAACTCACACGTTGTACATACATACACATGGTCAATAAGTCAAGCGTGCAGTAAAGGGCAGCTCATACAGAAATGGATGGATGAGGAGATGAGGAGGAGGAAAGGTAATGGTAGTGAGCAACTGAAACAGTGAAAGAGAGTAGGAATGGTGTGTTGTACTGTTGCTGCCTGCACTGGATCCTCTCTCCTCTTTTACTGCATGGCAGCCGTGACTAGAATAGAAATCGGCTCTTTTGTGTATGTGCGTGCATGTGTGTGACGCCCAATCGTGATGCTCTAGATGCCCTAGATACACCTTGGAGAGCTGCTTGAGGTTTCCTCTGAATATTGGGTACCATGTTTACTTGTGTTTGTGGAAGCTGCACATGCTACATTGTGCTGTATATCAATGGTTTTGGTTTCTCAAATAACACAGCTTAAATCACGATATAATAACAGAATAACCATTATGCCCTAACTAGTTCCACTATATTCCACTTCTTCATTAGAAGTAATATTTCTGTTTGTTACATAACACTTTATAGGATAGTATAGTCTTCTGTGTATCTGGAGGAGTTTGCATTAGACCAGTGATTAAACAAATACCTGCTTACAATATGTAGGAAAAAAAATCTAGCTTTGGTGGTGCTTTCCAGCTGAGTTTTTCACTACATGCAGGTTTACTTATCAGTCAGGCTATCGTCTCGCTGAGAAATGCCCTATTGACCCTGATCAGGACAAATGACTTAAAATATGAAATAAAATGCTCAGTTTTAGTTGTTGTTGTTGCTGTTGATGATATGCTTGAGACATTTTTGTCATACATACTATTAGTGTCAATTTTAGGTTATGCCATAGGGTCAGATGTTGTCTTTCATGAGTATACTATGTGTACATTGTGGAACATAACAGAAACAGGTAAAAGTGGCTTTAAAGTGGCATTAATAGTTAAAACTATGCAATGTACAAAATCATACTAAACTAAATTAATCAGACATATGAATACAAGGCACATACATATAACATTGTATTTATTTTATATTGTAAATCTTCCTGTTTAAATTCAGTTAGTAAACAGCAACATTTCTCATTTTAGTTCTCCGTTTTAGTTTAGCTCTGTACAAACAAGTATTTGCTGCTTTTGATTTTATTTCATATTGGTGTATTTGTTCTTTATTTTTGTTATTAATTATTTTAATCCATGTGAGGCTCTCTTTCTTTGTCCTTGCAGTATTCAGTGTCATGGTTGTGATTCACACACCATCTCTAAACAGGACATTTCTGCTGTTTCCTTCATCACCATTCAAGTGAATTTAATTCACACACAACAAGCACTGATCGCCTCAATGCTGTCAGTACCTCTCCATGGTGCTGAAACTGTGTCGCTGTCCAGTGTCCTGATTTCTCTCCTTATATTGCACGCTGAGTTTTAGTCCGAGCAGCATTATTTAGATATTTGGAGAAGTATTTTTCTGTCTTGCTCCACTAACATCAAAGGTGTGCATAACTAGATGAACTCAGCTTCCTCCATGTTAGCATAAACATGAGATGATATTTGATTGTGCCACTTTGTTTATTACCAGGAGAAGAGTTGGTTGTTCACTCCACAGAGAAATAAGGATCTTATTTTTATCCTGCATGCCAGCAATGACCTGATTTGAACACACACTTCAGGGGTTTGACATGCGATTTCATGTATTGCATTCTGCATTTTAACTGTGGAAGTAAAGTAGTTTGCTGCATGCTCAGTTGGGACATAATATCATTAATCATGTTTTGTAACAATTTTGCATCTGTGTATCAGATGCCATAAGGCAGATTAGCGCTGTAGTCTTTCAATACTCTGGTCTGCTGGAAGCAATGCATAATTGCCATGATGACTTTGATAAATTAAATCAAACATCACATTTGGCATTGTGTATTTAAGCAGGTTGTATTGTTCTGGCATCCCTCAGAATTTACTAAAGAATCACAGCCATAGTAATAGTCCATAGTCCAACAGCCTTTACAACAGCACAGCCAATGCCAAGAGGGTTAATGAAAATGCACTTTTGGCAGACGTTTATCTGGAATTTTAGACTTTTGTCTATTTACATTTTTATTTACAGCAGTTTACAGACATTGTTTTCCTGAGTGACTTAATCAAAGTGTTTTGTATTTTGTATTTTTAATAGACATTGCTCATACTAATTCAAACTGGCCTACATCCCATGAACATCCAAAAAAAACATGAGTTAATGTAGGTAAACAACAACAAACATGTAGGAGATTGCAAATAAAATGATTTAATTTTTATTTAAATGTGCAATATCAGTTTTAAGTGCTGATTGAAAAGACGGCAAGAGACTTGACGGCATTTTTGACTTGACTACATGGATACCAGCATAGAGTAGAATACAGAAGCTTGTCTTCCTTTGATCTTCAGTAATGAGTCTCAAAAGTACAGGGTTTGATTAGAGTGGTTAGATAGAAAGGTTGTGTCCAGTTTTTGTCTACATAGAAGAGCAAGTGAAGAGAATGTAGCAGTGGAGCGACATGAGAGAGCTATGATAAACTGAAAATCAGACATGCTGCTGAAATGCACTGTGAAGTAAAGAAGTGACCAGGAAGAGTGAACAGTGAAAGTTATGAAAAGTGCAATGCATGCATATGTGACATAGTACAAATGTCTGGAATAAAGTCATTAATGTTAGGAATTCAGGACAGTTACAGCTTTGAGGAAGAAGCTCTTCTTTAGCTTGTTGTTATGTGAGCAGAGGCTGTGGTTGTGATATTAAACCTTTACATTTAAAACCTATCACTGGCCCATACAGTGGTTCCAACACATTTTAAAACAGTATCTATTGAGCCAGTGTATTCAACTGCTTCAGCCCTCAGTTACTCCCGCACTGTCACGCTCACCCCCATCACTTATAAGTGTTTCAAAACACTAGTTTTTTTTATCACTTCATATCCTGTAGGACCATTGAATTGGACATTGGCAGGTGAGAGTGCTGTTCATTTATCTTAGTTAATACTGTGAAATTAGTCAATTCAAATGAATGCACATAAGCTCATGTGCACAAGTATAGGATTGGTTAACTGATTACAAAAATCTAATTATTTGACTAATATATCATAGGTTGTGTAGCAGAATTATTAGGGAATTATAAGGGAAATATAGACAACCACTAATTCTAATGTGATTGTTACACTTTGTAAAACAAAACAAAAGTAAAACTAAAACAAAGTACAAAGAGAGCTATTTACAAGTTGCATTCTGAAGTTTTACATTGCCTGATGCATGATGTGTAAAGTTCTCTCTCTCTCTCTCTGTCGCTTACTCTCTTTTGCTATCTCATAATTCCTCACTCTGTGTCTGTATGTCACCAGCAAAATTACTGCCTTTTAACTTTTCCCCCAAGTTAATCAGGGTAACTAATCTATTACCCTCATATGAGTATTTTTGTTTTATGTTTTGCAAGGAAATCATTTTCCAGCTTCCTTTTTGGAGATGTTCTTGGGAACTGGAGTTAATATAAGCTAGCAGTAGAAGGAGAAGTTAATGAACTGGATCTTTATGATCATTACGTTTCTCTGTGTGAGAGAGTAGAGGAGTGTACTAAATGCTGTTTTTCGGGTGCACTATCGAAACAGTGTCTGCAGTCATAATGGAGCAGCTATTGTGTAAGATGTGTGTGTGTGTGTGTGAGAGGGTGGGTGGAAGAACCTTGTAAAAAGCCAAACAACTGAACAAAATGATAGAAAGAGCAAAATAAAGCATGGCCAGTGAATTATTTTTCAGAGAGATGTGGAAATAAAGTGAAGACAGGAAGTGAATGTAGGGGTCACAAACGTGATGTTCCATGTCCACCCTTTCACTTCATCTTTACTGAGCTAGAATATGATATTGTTGTAACATGCAAGAAACAGAATACATATGATGAGGATTGGTTGATTAAACACCTTTAACACAATTCAGATCCTTAGTAACCAATTTTATTAACTTAAATTTTTTCTGAGTATGTGCCTTTCAAATATATAAGCTCACATATGAGTGTGACTACCTGATTTCACTGAAAGCAGTATGGAATATTATGCCATGCTCACCATTCAAAATGTTAGGTCAGTCAAAGTGTCTTGCATTATTGGCAGTGGGGACTATGATATCAGTTTGGTTCAAACTTCTCATTTCCCAATATGGTAATAGGTGAAAACACTAATAGGCACATATACATTATTACCAGAGCTAGCACACTTTTTTTCTTGGTTAAATAACTAAATATTAATATATTAACTACACCATTATCAGCAAGCATAGACACGTTCTACTTTTAGAGCAACAAAGGCACACGTATAAAAGTATTACTATAATTAAGTAAAGCAGTTATTAGCATGCCACTGACTAAAACTGGAGCTATTTAAGAAGGATTAATTGGGTCAGAAATGCTGAGAATTTTAGTCACTTCATCTTACTGTGTGTGTGTAAGTTGAATCAGTTAATTTTCTTTTTTCCCTCTCTCCATACCTATTTTCTCTCCTGTTCAAATTTGACTTGTGTTCTCTGCTATTACACAGCTATGTATTTTTTGCACAAATATTAAGCAGCTTGTTATAATGAAGCTCTAAGGTAAAACTGAATTCATTATGGGTATTCACGATGTGTGGTACAGATAAACAATTTTAATGAGACCAAGATTTGGTTTACTGCTTGTTCAATCTTTTTTATAGTGGATGTTGTAAATTAAACCTGTAAACTGAAAGCAGTATCTGTCAGATCTTGAATGCTCTTAAACTCTATTCTGTACTTTTGTTAGATTGTTGTTCACGCAGGTACTAACAACTGATTTAGGTAAGAACAATTCAAGACATCATGTTTTGGATAGAGGTTCCAGATTATATGCTGTGGCCCATCTCTATGGGCCGAAATTATTTTAAGAGTCTTTGTTTACTGAGTCAGCCCATGTACTGAAGCACCCCTAAATTGGGTCCCAGAACCCAAAAAAGTTTGCCTCTGATAAGCTGAAACTGTTTTAACCCATTTAAAGTACATACACACACGGACACTCACACAAACACACTAGTTTCAGTTATACTGTCTGTGGTATGGTGGCTGA
Organism: Parotocinclus haroldoi; assembly: GCA_034779995.1. NCBI lineage: Eukaryota > Metazoa > Chordata > Actinopteri > Siluriformes > Loricariidae > Parotocinclus > Parotocinclus haroldoi. The sequence goes on along the minus strand of JAUZST010082568.1, from coordinate 15,200 downwards.
TCCAAGTAACACAATGAAACCACATTGAAATCTGCAGGTTTATTTATAAAGGTAGGATAAAAACATTACTTTTTGTGACAAATAGTCATAGCAAGAATGGAACATGTGCATTAGAGAGTCTATGTGCCCTGCTGCTCACAGTAAGAGAAATTCTTGTTGTCTCTGCTGTACATGATCACTCACAGGACTGTGTGATGTGTAAATCTCTTCAGGCAGCATAGCTCGTCCCAAGCACTACATTTAGATAAGCCATGTTTCTGTTAATGATAGGCTCAGCTAGTAGGAGCTGTACTAAAACAAATTGTGTTGATAGTTTGACCACAAAATGAAAAGTGCTATAATATCAGAAATATTATTATATTGTTTGTTTGGAATATAATTCACCTGCATTTAAAAAATTTGTCAATGAAAATGCAGTTTTGTGATTACCCATGTTTGACAGGGTTTCTCTTGCCCTGAATAGTGCACATACACACACATGGAACATAAGCACTACGGTGGCTTACAGCTTATAATAGAGTAAAAATTGGACGCATTTATCCTGTGAATGTGTAAGCCCAAACACATTGGGATGGTTGCATCAGGATGAAAATCATGTTGATTCACTATGGCACCACTCTCATCTGTGTTATTGACGTATCTTCTGGGTTCACCGCTGGCCATAGCAGCCTGTGAATACTGTTTTTTTTTGTTCAATTCTGACTTAGCTGGGAAGGTACCATTTTATCCTCATCTTTTGCTTAAAGCTCATTTTGACCTATCTGAAGTCCTGAGAATTTTCCTTTTTTGGAACACATAATACACTGCTACAAACATGTAGTGAAGATCAGACTTTGATAGATCTTTGTTCTTTACATTCAACAGTGTGCCCACTTACTGTCATTCCACTGACTGAAAACATAGCATCAGCTGAAAGAGGAGCTAGATTCAATGAGCAGACACAACTCTTATACTCACTGTGGAGGAAAATACACTGCTCACACAAACGAGGAAATATTTTTCCTTTATTTCATTTTGAACTATTCCCCAATTTGTTATCTGTATAGTTAGGTAATACAAATGTGAAAAAAAATGCTTTGCTTGCGGTCAGCATGGTCACCTCAGAATTCGCTTGCCCAAATGGAATGCCCAAACAGAATTTCCAAGAGAACCTTTATAAGTACATGTAAATCTGAGGCCGAGCTCAGCAGTAATGATGAAGGCACTTTGAGCAAAGTGGACATGACAGCAGTGGTGCACGACATGCTTGATGCTGAGAGTGAAGTGCCAGCTTCCCAGTTCAGTGAAAACAGGGTAGAGAAAACCCCTGAAGTGTCAATCAGTGCAGCTACCGAAGACACACCTGATCCTGCTAAAGAACAAGCACAGGCTTGTGAGTCTGTGGTGGCTTAACGGTTATGGTACTAAACTGTGGACCTGAGTTTAAGCTCCACCCCTGCTGACCTGCCACTGTTGGGTCCTTAAGAATGACCCTTAACCCACAATTGCTTAGATTGTACCATTTGTGCTAATAACTAAATGTAAATTAGTGTTGAGAGTAGTGTGAGGCCTGACGGGTTCTAAAAATACCAAAGACTGCACCACACTGAGGGACTCTGTGGTGCACGATACAGAATCATAAGCTACTACATTTGAAACAATTATGAAGAAATTGAGAACCGATCGCCAGTTCTAACCACAGTCGCCGGAACGCTGCCTCATATGTACTTGACTCAAATGGCATAGACTGAAAAAAGTTGAGGGCTCTCAGAAAGTAAATTAAATAATTTTTGTTTTTGCCTATATATTATGTGACTTAGTTGAACTTTAGCTCTATATAATGTAACAGACACTGTTGAAAGTCTCGGTGTCATTACTGAAAGAAATGGAGGAGCATCGTAAAACCAGATTCCAATTACAGTAGTAAGTTAAAAAGCAGACATAACAGTCCTACCATGCATCCAGTTCAAAATGCAGGAAAATATTTACTCAATATTTACTTCACTTTTACTCAAAGGAGATTTTATTTAATTTGCAGACAAAAATTTACTTAACATGCTACTCATTTTACTTGAACAAGAAACAATATTTTTGGATTATTTTGGTCCAAGGTTTACTGTTTGGTTAAAACTGCTTTAGACCAATGTGTACAGCTTAATAAAATATATGGGGGCAGCACAGTGCCACATGCGGTAATCACAGTTACCTCACAGTCCCGAAATCAATGGTTGATGTTGTGGGTTTACTCTATGATGCTCTGTAACACTCTGACATTCCTAGGACATGCATTAGGGCAATTGTCACTCTTAATTGGCCCATGACTAGTGTGTTGAGCCTTGTGTCTCTCATTAATTTAGGCATTGATCCTGTTGTGATATTAATAAAATGTAAAAACAAATAAACATACTAAAATATATGGTGCTTAAACTAGACCTATTATTGACCCTTAAGGAAACCCACAATTACATGGCCTTTATGCTACTGCTTTTATACATTGTAGAGATAGAACCTTTGCTGATAACCCTGCAAAAACATCTTTGTCAAATTGTAATCCAAAGCCCATGGGCCAAGGAGAAGTACCCATGAAATTATCAGCATACACAGATGAAGTTACTGTCATTATTAGATCCAGTAAAGATGTGAAGAGCATCAGCATCAGTGCAATTGCAAAGACGCAATCTGTGTTTGAAATGTATGCCCCTATAATTGATGCATTGGGCCTGTTCCAGTGTTCAATGGGAAATACGGCTAATAGTGGGTTAAAGAAAACACCTTTTTCCCCAAACATTTCCTACATCTCCAGTTTAGCTATTGCAAGTGTTTGCAAATGCTTTCAACAAAGCAAAAATAACAAAATCCAGATAACTAATCAACGCAAGCAGGGGAGAGCTGTTCAAAAGCAAAAAGTCTGAAAGAACAACAGACAAGTCATTAAAGTAATTGAGGCAATTAAAACATTTAAATCCACCTTTCCCTCATCCCTGATGACCTTCGTGGCTTTTATAATGGTGATGATGTAAATTCTGCTCACTCGTCTGAGAGGACAAAGCAGTAATGACAAGCAGCATCTGTCATTTCAAGAGTTACAGTAAGGAGCCAGTAAGAAGATTTTATAGTACAATTTTTAAGACTCAAGTACAATGGGATTCTGTCCAAATATCTATAGATCTATAATGAAGAATTTTACAGGTAGCATATTTGTTTTGTTATCAGTACCAGGGAAAATTAAAAAGGTTGAATAAGTATTAACTAAACTTTTTTCACATACTGAGCAATATTACTCTTTAAGTAAGACTATTGCAATTTGTATGGATTATTGCTAATTTATCTGGTAAGATAAAAATTGAATTTAGACTTATGCAGCAATTTACTGATTCTAGACTTTCTAAGGCATCTAATTGATTAAATAACTATTAGCTAATTTATCAGGACATCTAGGTTGTGATAAAGATACGAGAAGTATGCATGGTAAAAATCTAAAGGTTTGTTGTTTTTTCACTCAAAAGCATATAGAAATTAATTAAATTAAAACCATAGACCCAGACAAAGTAAGCCCAAGACAAGTAGCTGCAAAATGGTTAACAAGTCAGAAATGAAGTTTTAAAATATATTTTTAGTCCATTGGCTATGACTTCAAAACTACTTTTTGATTTGCTATGAATTTCATTCTGTATAGCAGTCTTTCGTGGCAAATATTTTCACTGCTGCAAAGCATTACTGGTGCACAATAGCCAAATAATTGACCATGTTATGAATATGAAGAGAGCTATAGGTTATTTGTTTTACACAAACAATCTGCAAGATGTCTTAAAAATGTGGTATACTGTCCTATGACTGGCAGCACTGTTAGTAATGCTTCCCTATTGCCTGTGGTGAGAGGAAATGGGAAAAGGTGTCTACATCAAACCATGAAGTTTCAGAATGCAGTAATCCCTTTAGTTCCGCAAGGTCAGTTGATCCTTTGTGTCCCCAGCAGCCTGGCTCTCTCTGATTAGAGATTACAGACACAACACTTATAATCTGACTCCTGTCTCTCAGATCTAACCAAAGAACATCAGTGCTAGGTCAGCTTGCCTACAAAAGCTTACAGAAATCACCTGACCCATGTCAGAGACATAAATACTTTAGTCCTGACATGTACAGGCCACGCAGGAAGTGTGCTTAAGTTAACAAACTTATTAAATGTGCATATCAAAGTTATCTTATCTATTTTGATTATTTATGTATTATACAAGTTTAGACTAATTAGACTTGAAGCCTGTAAAATTAAAACATATGGATTTTTTTCGGTTGTATCACCTAAGCACCTGAAGCTTAATATCCAGCATTATTATTATCCAGCCTCAAAACTGTTATTACACAAAAGCAATTTAGTCCGCCGTTATAATTAAAATAATAAAACTGATCAGAAAATGTGTGCAATGCCATAGATAAGAGTACAGTTCTAAACTTCTAAATTTTGCAACAAAATTTGTTAAAATTAATACCTGTGCATTATTTTACATTTAGTCATAGCAGATGGCTGTATTCTGACTTATGATTAGCAGAAGCGAGATTTGGACCCCTGACCTTCTGAGGCAACTGTCTAAAACTGCTGATCTGAATTGTTTTACTGTGTCTCTCTGGATATCGCTGAAAACAATATGGGTAAATTGAGACAGTGTAGTTCATATTAAAGTCGGCTTCTGGCCTTAATGCTTCTGATAGCAGTCTGTCATCATTAATCTCCCTGCAGAAGGTATATAAAACAGCCTTTGATTTACTTCCCTAAAGAGACAGCAAGAGATTAAGATGAATGATGGCTCTTTAACCTTGGGTGTCAGCTGATGAAGTGCAGCATATTTGTCTACAGTCGAGTTAGATCTTTCTTAAGCTGTTACTGCTGTGCAATGTACAATATACTAAAAGACACTGTTTTTAATGTAAGCACTACAACAAGCTGTGAACACAGAAGGCATACATTGTAATGTTACTTTCCCAGCCACAGGCTTATGGATTAAGTGTAATGAAGCATTTTAAACATGTTCTAAACAGGAGACAACTCTTGGTAATTATTGTTAACACGGCAACACACTACTTACTCTAAACTTTGACTTCAGAATCAGAGAGAAAGACAATTACCACCCTAGTTTGACTTTTTGCCTTTTTAAACATCTCGTTTTAAATATCAGTTGCCATGGTGATGTTACACTGCATTTCTTCTGCATTACTTACTGCATTATGGCCATATTGTGTGTGACAAAAAAATAATGCAATAACAAAACAGCATTGGTTGCTTGTCTGATAAACACGTGATATGTCAATTTTGTTATCATTTTACATGGACAATGAACAGGCCAAATATTATTACATAAAAATTTGGACGTTATTGTCCATATATTTTCAAACATTAGTTTACATATATGATAGTTATTTAATTGCATACAATATGAACTTAATATATTTCATGGTTTGGCTGGTTGCCTTGAAGACTACAGGGTGAGTCAAAAAACATAATTTTTTATTATTTATTATTTATTTCTGAATAAAATGACATATCTGAATACCCCTAAATATCTTTTCGGAACATGGCTGCCATCTTGAAACCACCATATTGGATCATGGGCAAGTTTTTTTGCAAATGGGAAGGTGGTCATGTCAACATATCAAAGAAGGGCAGAATTATCTTATTAGCGGTTTCTGTTGTTTCACACAGCACTGCTGCATCCCTCATAGCCAAATTCAGATAAACAGGGACTATGGACAACAAGCCACATAGTGTTCATCTGAAGACCGCTACTAACAAAGAAACCTCAATAATGGTTTTGGCAGCCTTTGTGAAAAGTCCACAACTTGTCCTGTGACTTTAAACTCATCCTGTGATTTGTGACTTTTGACTCACCATGTACTAGCAAAAAATAAAAATTTTGATTGTCAAAAAAATAACAAAAAAATCTAAACTGTTTTAAACCAATTTTATAGGTTACTGAGAAGCTCTAGCATTCATCACACGCAGATTGAAACATTAAACAGTTCCTTATTCAGTAACAGAAAGCACAGTACAACAGGCTCACGTTGTCTGTTAATTATAACAGATATCCTCTGAGTATTTTAGATGGTACCATTGGCCATCTGTGTTTTCTCTATATGGAGAATTCTTTTGATAAGAATGCAAGCTTGACTGCCTCTAACATAAGAGCAGTGCTCGATTTCACAGTAGGTCCACAACTTGTGCATCTATAAAACACATAATACAGAGTGAAAAATCAAATGTTTCTGGGCAAATGAAGGAACAAACAGCTGTCTATGGCTAGACAAACTCATACATTTATAATGAATGTGCTGATGTATTCACTGAATTAAACATTTACACTCCAGTTAACATTTGTGCCCCCATGTCACAATGTATGAACTGCATCACACAGATGTCATTAAACATTTCTTCCTAAACACACACACACACACACACACACACACACACACACACACACGCACATGTGCGCACACACACACACACACACACACACACACACACACACACGCACGTGCACGCACACACACACATTCATATATGGCTCATTGATGACAATATATGACCTATGACTCTGTGGCACCCTTGGTTATTTTTCTAACTTGGTAGTAAGTGTGGATAAGCTTTAGTGTGAGCATGTTTTTGTGCGTGCGCATCATGTATATGTATAGGTACATATTGTTATATCTCACAAGGACCACTGCAAGGGTTTAGATCTCAATGTTGCATGGCATTCTAGGTAAAGTTTTGCTTCATATTACTGGCTTCTTGTGGATGGATTCTTTCTCAATTGGAGGAACACTGGGAACAAAAGATTGGACATAAACTGCAAATAAACCTAAACAAACAGGAGAGGGGGAGGAATGCCAAATAGAAAGTGAATCACAAACTAACTTGAGTGACACATAAGGTAGTGGAACAGTAGAGCAGTAACATGAAATTGTAGAACAAGGAAACAATGTGTCAGATTAACATTTCACTGGGGGGCTATGGGAAGCAGCAGCATGAGACAAACCTCCTCCACAACTTGGCATGGTGTATGTGACTTCCCAGGTTTTATATGGTTTTATGACATTTAGAAAATCTTATGTATAAAGAATGCCAGTTGAAAATTAGTGGACGCATAAAAGACCCTTGGTGTTTGTGTACAATTCAAGTAGATCACTTTTAATAAAGTATTATTAATAAATTATTAGCAATTTCTGCGTTATACCTTTTATATCAATAACCTTTTGCATCAATATCAGTGGATTTTCATGACAACAGCAAGGTTCTAACTACACAAGTTACACACATTCAGTTAAGAGGAAAGACAACCTAACACATGTCTTTAGATTGTGGGAGGTAACCAAAGTACCTGAGTAAACTCATGTGGACACTGGGAGGACATGCAAACTTCACACAAACCAAGGAACCCTGATGCTATAAGTAAACCACACTAACCACATCATTTACATTTATGGCATTTATCAGATGCCCTTATCCAGAATGACTTACAACTCATACAGTCTTACAATTCAAGCAATAGTGGGTTAAGTGGGTTATTGGTGGGACCTGGGATGCAGGTCCATAGTCCAGTATCTTAACCACTAGGCTACCACAGTCTGCTCAAGAGACAAATAGGTCTGTCTAATATATATCATTGTTAGGACCAAATCCTAATCCAAATCCAAATTTCTTTAACAAAACATGCACATTTAATTTTAAGCCAAATCCAAATGATTTGCTTTATGTAAAAGTTTATAATGAGGTGTAGGTATAAATATAGCATTAAATATATCAATGAAAAGTGACAGACAAACTAGAGAGAGATAGGGAGGGAACAGAAAGCTTCGGAGAACCATGTATTAAACTTCACCACTTTAAGTAGGTCAGGCAGCATGATCCATGGTGAGGAACCATGTTTTGAGTGAAGATTATGCTGGTGCATCTTTTGTGCCACCGTGTAATAGAATATACAGCACTTTGTATATTTAAATGTAATAATGCAATGTCACAGATATAAATGACTGAACCTCAGTTATCAAGCCAAGTGCAGCCATAGTGAAAAATGCTGCCAATGATGGCGCTAGTAGAAAGTGAAATTTGGGAGTAGACTCTGCCAAGACTCTGCTGGAGGAAACCACCCTCTCCTGCAAGCCCTGGCAATAATGAGCTATACTACAAATAGTTTAAATGGAGTCACGTTTAATGGTTCGTTAGAAAAGGACCAAAACGATTTCTCATTGGAATATTTACTATACGTAAAAAGACTGATTAGTCACCCTCATGATCCATTCAAGGAAAAAAGAGTGTCCAAAATGTGATTTTAAGTTAGGGAGGCATTGATAAAATATCTGTGGGAACATATAGGCTTGGATGTGCTTGGGAATACGTGGGGGTTCAAAATAGCAGAAACAGAACCTGATGGATTCAGGTTGACAGAAGTAGATCCTGAAAATTGACACGTGCATACATTATTAATACATACGTACCTGTGCGACGGATTTTAAGATCTTTTGTATAGTGCGGCATAAAACAAAATTATGAGTGCCTTATGTGTCACATATTTAGCATAGTATGTCAGTATGTCAATAATTTAGTAGGTAGGTAGGTAGGTATATAGTGCATACTGAGCATGTTTGTCTGTATCTAGAAGTTTTGGGAGTTAAATAAATCATATATTATCATATATTAGTGTATCGTTTCTCCTCTGTGGATGATAAGAAACCAGTAATTACCCTTTATATAAGAAGAAGTGGATTACTACATGTTATCGATATGTATATACAGTAATGTTTATTGTTTTGTATGACAAATGCATATTCCAAGCAGTTTGCATGTGTAGATTATGTAATATATGGCTGACCCTCTAGTCCTTAAGTCTTAATTGCATTACAGTAATATTATTATATGTTTTAATAAAGTAACATTTTACAAAGTATAGACAATATGTTCTTTTTATTGGCAAAACATTGCAGCTTTATTAATATGAGTTTATAATTATGGTAATAATATAAGTTTTGTATCGCGTGCCAGAAGATGTCGGGGCAGATGCAGCATTCAGGGTAGGCAGACTTTATAAATAAGGCAAGCAAAAACAGGGTTTAAAACAGTCCAGAGTCGAAATACCAGAGCGAGCAAACGAGAAACCAGGCAAAAACGAGAATACGGAGCCAAGGTCAAACATGGTAAGCGAAGCGATAATCAAAGCAGTAGTATAAACACCGAGTGACAAGGTAGTGACCAAATGACTTAGCAATGAAGGAGTGAACAGGGAGTGACTAAATAGTGGCGGTGAAATGGGACATAGGTGCGTGTAATGTGTGCATGATCAGAATTCGGGTGACGGAGTGCACGTAACAGGGTGGGTTTGGTCGCTGAAACCGCCCGTGGGTGTGACAAGTTTAAGACTACTAAATTTCAAAAGTGATATAAAATGTAATAACACTTGAAGAAATTAAACAGGGCAATCCAATATTGCAAAGCGAGTAAAGTGATATCAGTCACAAATAGCATGGTGAATGTAATCCTAATTGAAAGTGTGTAATCCTAATTAATGCAGTTCCATGTATTTTGTTGTTTTTTTTTTATTTTTATTTTCCTTATGAAAACCTCTTCCTAATTTAACACTAACACATTATGCCAGAAAAAGCTACTCAGTCAATATCAATGATTCCTCACCCAGCCTAAAAAAGTAATATTGTTTCTCTGCGCTATATGGTTTACCCTTTTGCTTTCTATTGAGAAAACCAATTTCTGCCCAGCTTCTGATCCATTTATACAGGCAGCATTTGCTGTAAGGTATGACTAGTTTTATCATGCAATTTTCTGTATAGATGTAACCTTGCATCACATAAATAGCCAGTGATGCCGAAAGTGGTGATAAATAAACCAAACAAACAAACTTTATGCAGGAAAATCTGAACTGTTTGAACAGCCATCCAGATATATTCCATACTGTCATAAGTATTGACAGTCAAAGTAAAAAGCTTCCAGTTGTGTTATGAAGCTTAAAATATATTATTTTCTTTAACGTGACACATTTATTTTTTAGTGCAACAGTTAATTACTAATCACTAATGGCTGTTAGGGTTCCTACATTACGCCCCGGTGTGTTTCACCGTATTCACCGTTACAGAAGCGATCGTTGAGGCGGTTTATATCACGCTACTTAAGTGCAGCTTCTGGCATTGTTTGTCGTCTCCACACTTCCGGTGCATCCCATCGCCAGCATGAACACGCCTCGACACACTGGACGTTCGCCTGATAGCTACGGTTAGTTGGTACCGTCCGGGGGCGTTTAAAGCTGATGGACGTGTAGGAGGGGAACCTCCGAGATATTTATATCGTCTAGGGACAGACTCAGGTTTCACTCTTTGCTCCGAGGCTTTACTCGGTGCTGCACTGAGCCGCACTCCAGCTGGCCCGCACGCTCTAAATGAGTCGTGCCCCGGCTCGGCTTTTTCTGCACGCTCCTTGCACGTTCAAACTCACGTTCCCTTATTCTAGTCAGCTGCCCGCTCTAGACTCTGAATGACACGCGCGTTGTATAGCTTCAATCCAGCTGGCTTTAACCCATTCCAAATGAAACAAGCCCCGGCTTGGACTGCCCAGCTGTGCTCTCTATTTGAGACGTGCCCCAGCACGGCTTCTTCGCACTACTTGCGCCTCTCGCAATTCATTTGCGCCTTCACTATACACGCGCTCTACTTGATTTGGGAGATGTCCCCGTTTTTTGCGATTCAATTCATGCCCCGGCCAGCTGGGGAGTTGGTGTTATAATGAACGGGACAACATCTGCACACATTATCTTTTTAGTTATTATTTAATTATTATTTTTAGTTATATGGGCCTTTTCTCCCATTTTTATCCTTTTTTATAGTTAATATACATTATTTCCCCCATTCTTATTGTATTGCATTCTTATTCCGTCTATCCCGCATACTTGGGTCCTAACATTCAACTCATAACAATGGCCCATTGTCATCCAGCACTATACTGACAGAATGATGATGATGATAATGTTGAGAAGGAGGAAAATAAAGTGGCCCAGACAGTCACTGAAATTCCAACACACCCACCAAAAAAACAAAAGAGAGAAAAAGATAATACCTTTTTTCTCTTTCACATGAACTAAAATTATACCACAGTGAGTTTTAACACTGCAGTTTGATTGGGGGAGAAACAGGGGGTAGCAATATTACAGGATGATGGCACTCTGACTGAAGCTCTTGTAATACTACAAAAAAGAGACCCATCCTCCTTGGGCTGCTTAGGAGTTATATGTAGTGTTATAATAAGAATTAACAAAGTTATCTAATTAGAACGAAATATTATGAAGAGTATAATAAAATAGATAATCGAGTATAAAGGCTATAGGGTGGCAAGGTGAAGAATGTCCTGAGCTCAATCCCCAGGTAGAGTGTCCTGGGTCCTTTCTGTGCGAAGTTTGAATGTCCTCTCCATATCCATGTGCACATTCTGTGCCGATGTACAGTAGTCCTTAACCGGTGCTCAGGAACATTGTGGATATTTTGTTCATATTTACTAATATTTTGACACTATGAACATTTTCATGAATGTGGCCATTTACCTAAAAAGTGTTTTACGAAGGATTAATGAGGCCCTGCATCTTTTACGGCTGATAAGAGGTAAAGTTGTAACATTAACAGCTTCATCTTCCAAATCTACTTTCCATAATCAGGTATGAATCAACCAAGGATGCATGCTACAGCATATGGCACTGGTGTACTGCTCTTTGGCACTCGGCCAGTACCAATATCTCATGTTACAGCACTCCCTCTCATGTATCATTGCTTAAATATAGATGTAGATATAGCTTTCAGATGATCAGGACTTATTTGTACTTTTATATTGGTAGCTAACATGCTTTTTCAGTTGCTGCTGTGGTGAACAAATTTAGTGATGGTTACACAATACATTATGAGGCTTGGAGGGTAGAAATACAACCAAGCTTATAGTCAGTTGATATGTGTTTTATGTGCAAAATGCTGCAATGGGATCAACTGAAATTAAATACACATTTTTATGAATATGTAACTTAAAATATGCAACTGTTTTATAGTGAATAGAGGAAGAATTAGATTTCTAAAGGACATTTCCCATATTAGGTCCTAAGCCTGATGAATAAGATAAGATTCTGAAATAAGAATGTAAATGAACAGCTAATGCAGCAGAAGCTTTGAAATGCATATGTGTAGTTATGAGCATGTTGTGTAATAAGGCAGGTTCAATTTTCAGTCTTTTTATCCCTGTAATGAGAATACCCAGCAATATTATTTAAAGTGGTATGGAGTGTAATTAATATATAATTAGGCAGTCAATAATGTTTCATAATGCAGTTTAAGGATCCTATTATTAAAAGCACTACTGTCACTTAATTTGGGATTATACACTGCTCACAACAATTAGGGGATATTTCAATATGAGATATTTTATTTTGAAATACCCCCTGTTTTTGTGAGCAGTGTAGTAGTGGAATCCTCAAGGAATAGTCAATTTTATTCTGAGGTCAACACAGTCAATGCCAGTTGGCCTGGTGTATGATCTAGCTAATGATTGGTTGTTCCAGAGCAGGTACATAATGGTTACTCTATAGGGATTGATGCAAATTTTATTAAGTAAATTTGATAATTAATTGGAATATTGTTAATGCATTTTACATTTATTATGGCTTTGCTGGGTTATTTTAATCAGTAAGTAGTGTTACAGAAGATACCGCCTAATCCTGCAGAATTTATATATATATATATATAAAATTGTATAAACAATATATATATATATATATATATATATATATATATATATATATATATATACATGCGACATGCAGTGTTTGTTGGAAGTATGTTGAACATTTCAAACTTATTTTTATTTCTTGCTAACTCGAATCGCACTCTATAGGTATATTTATTTTTGTGTCAACAATCCTTTCACCACATATCCACCATAACAACTGCAACATAAAATCATTCCCCAGTGGTTTCACAACTCAGGACAACTTCACAAGTATTTAAATGTTAGGGTTTCCCACCATGCAGCCGAACCAATGTAAGTAAACAACAAAAAAATCTCTGTTATTAAAACACTGATTCCATTCCCCTACATTCACAAATCTGATTCGGTGGATCAAGTAAAATAAACATTTCACAAGCCATCTGTCTTCTCTGCCTATGTACATTCTATTTCTGCAAGCTTGTGAACTTCCTCCATGTATTTATTTATTTGTTCATTAAATTTGCACTGTTTAATTTGTGTTTAAGTAAATGCCATGTTTATTTCATGTGACAGCTAAGCTTTGAAGACAGTTCAGTATTTCATCAAAAGGAAGAAGGAGCCCCGAGAGAGGATTGACACAAGATTCCATATCCCTCATCATTACTTTTATTAAACATGCTTTTGATGTCCTCATTTTTCGTTTCTATGCAGCTGTTCTTGAAGCAGTCTTTCTGTAATGCTGTAAGATTAAAACACATCTGTCTGGTGTGGGGACTGCAAAGGGAATATGCATTTCTTATAAATTAACACAAGAAAATGGGTTGGCATTTAAGGGATCTTTTGTGGTATACACTATGTTTGGTATACACTTGATTTCAACAACAAATTCAACAACAAATCAAATGTGCTTGTTTTCTCACAGCTCCTGCACACATCTCAGTCACGTCCCTGCTATATCCAGTTTCAGTTAATTTCTCTCTTTCTGTGTGTGTGTGTTTGTGGGTGTGTTTGTGCGTGTGCGTGAAAGAGACAGAGAGAGAGAGAGAGAGCGATAGAGAGAGCAATGGGTAAGAAGGAACTGGGCAAATCAATGTGCTGCATGAAGCTTCACAATGAAACAAGTTTATGTAGACAAAAAATAGAAAATCAATATGTGGCAATCAATGTTGCTGATAAATTAAGAAATGTAAGGACACACTTCAGTATAGTTGTCATTTAGTAAATACAGGGGAATCTACAGTTTATCATACAGCTTTATAATATGTAGTTTAACATTACATGCTGTGTATTTACTATTGTAGTCGAACAACATCCAGATCAAATAATTTGCAATTTCTCATGAGTTTGCATGAGTTTATTTTGCACATGAAGTGACACAACACTGTATATGTAAAGAAAATAAATAGGTTTAAAAGTCAAATAGTTGAGGCTGGTTTTTACTGGTTAAACATCATGTTTCAAAAAATGTTTGATTGTACTTTATTAACCTTAAATTGCTTAAGAGTGAATTAATACAAGATAAGCTGGAGACAAGAAATTTGTCAAAAACATGAAAGACATTTTCTAATTGTATTTACATACAACACTACTTGTTCAGAAATCTTGATGTGTACCTTGTAGTTATCCATATTGATCAACAGTGGAAGACTAGATTATTAGATTATTGAAACTGTGCTGGAATCTTTCCAACAACAGTGGTGCCAGTCAGAAACTGCTGGTTTGCTTTGTATAGGGTAATTGACATGTAGTATCATCCAACTTAAGTTAAGCTGTGAGTGATGCACCACCATGCCAGCCTGGCTTTAGAAAGTTCAAAACACTATGCCATCATGTCTCCCTGACTGTATGCATTTCTCTATCTTATTTGTTACCCATGAGTTCCTTTTCACATATTTCACTACTGGACTTGTGGTCTTTGTGTGATAGTTGCTTTATGATGATGTAGAAAAGTTTTTGATACAGAACTGAGTACAGTACTGAATTTCTTTGATTTCGCTTTGTCTTACCCTTAAACACTCAGTTCTTTAAGATGTGCTTATATAATGAGAAGTTCTATTTTTAAGTGCTTGTGTCTTCCGGCTTTTCCTTTCAAATGTACAGCTATGATGTGCATTGTATAACCAAGTTAATGTGTGAAGATGAAATAAGTTAATATCTGAAGATGATATATGTTTTGCATCCAGCTGTACTATGGACGATTTTACTCTTGCATCAGACCCAGTGGCAGGTTGGAAAACATATGCTTTGTGTGCATTTAATGAGAGCATGTGGAGAACATAAGTCAGTAAGCTCTGCAGCTTCCTGTTGCTGGCTCTCCAGATTAAGTGTTTAATCAGACTGACAGACACTAATACATAACAGGCAGTGCTTTAGTCTGTGGGTAGATAACAGCTGACCTAACAGCCCAGTGATATTGTGTGTGTGTGTGTGTGTGAGAGAGAGAGAGAGAGAGAGAGAGAGAGAGAGAGAGAGAGAGAGAGAGAGAGAGAGA
>JAUZST010082557.1:0-20394 GCA_034779995.1 Parotocinclus haroldoi | reverse complement strand
CTGCTTTGAGACGATGCTACATTGTAAAAAGCGCTATATAAATAAAATTGAATTGAATTGAATTGAATTGAATTGAATTTTGTGTGGCCACCATTATCTTCCAGCACATGGTCCCTTCAATGAACTGTAGCTTCCCACAGCTGGCAGAACTTATGCAGCCCCAAACCATGACATTCCCACCGCGATTGTAGACAAGACACTTTTCTTTGTACTCCTCACCTGGTTACCGCCACACATGCTTGACATCAAATAAGTTTATCTTGGTCTTATTAGACTACAGGTGATGCTTTCAGTAATCCATGTCCTTAGCCTGCTTGTCGTCAGCAAACTGTTTGCGGACTTTCTTGTGCATCATCTTTAGAAAAGCCTTCCCTCTGTGACAATTTGATACAGTGTGCGGTGTATGGTCTGAGCATTGGCAGACTCGCCCTACCGCCCCAACCCTTTAACCTGCATCTTTTTTCAAAAGCCAACCTCTGGATATGACGCTGAACACATGCACCCCGCTCACAATGGCGAGGCTTGTTTTGAGTGGAGCACGTCTTGTTAAACCGCTGTATGATCTTGGCCGCCATGCTGCAGCTCACTTTCAGGTTACTGGCAATCTTCTTATAGCCAAGGTCATCTTTATGAAATTCTTTTTTTCAGATCCTCAGCGAATTTTGCCATGAGGTGCAATGTTGAACTTCCAGTGACCAGAATCAGTGTGAGAGTGATAACAAATTTAGCACACTCACTCCTCATTTACACCTGAGAGCTTGTAACACTAACGAGTCGTGTGATACCGGGGAAGGAAAATGACTCATTTGGCACAATTTGGCCATTTTCATTTAGGGGTGTACTCGCTTTTGTTGCCAGCGGTTTAGACATTAATGGCTGTTATTTTGAGGGCACAGCAAATGTATACTGTTATACAAACTGTAGACTAACTTCTACATTGTATTGAAGTGTCTTATCTTCAGTGTTGTCCCATGAAAAGATGTACTCAATAAGATGTATTTGTGATCGAGACATTGCTCCACTTGATGCTATGTGGCACATAAGTCTAAATCAAGGTGTAATGGTTGGGTGAAATGCTGCCACTAGAGGATAAGATGCATGCTTTTTTTTCGTGTACAAAGTTGAAAAACAATGACACAAGGAAAGAAAAACTAAGAAAATGTCAATCCTAAACAGACATACGAGAAGCGAAAAATGAAAAATAGAAACAATATGAAATGAAATGACCAAAAGGAAAAAAGTTTGTTTTTCTTGGAGGAGGTCTATGTATTTGAATGAAAAGATAAAGTGTGTGTGTGTGTGTGTGTGTGTGTGTGTGTGTGTGTGTGTGTGTGTGTGTGTGTGTACACATACCCACACACATGTGTATATATACACACACACAACTTTTATATTTTAATTCAAATACATAGACCTCCTCCAAGAAAAACAAACTTTTTTCCTTTTATACACACACACAGTTATATTTCATACACACACTAATATATAATTTCTTTCTCCCAGTCCACCATATAGTAGTAGTAGTAGTAGTAATAATAATAACTATTAAAAAAAATATAAACACAACACTTTTGTACGCTCCCATTTTTCATGAGCTGAATTCAAAGATCTAAAACTTTTCTATGTACAAACAATGCCTTTTCTCTCAGATATTGTTCACAAATTAGTTTAATTCTGCGTCAGTGAGCACCCGACCTTTGCTGAGATAAACCATCCACCTCACAGGTGTGGTATATCAAGATTCTGATTAGACCGCATGATTATTACACAGGTGTACCTTAGGCTGGCCACAATAAAAGGCTGCTCTAAAATGTTTTATCACGCAGCACAATGGCGCGCAATGTTGCGTTTTGAGGGAGCTTGCAATTGGCATGCCGCCGACTGCTGAAATTTCCACTGGTGCTGTTGCCAGTGAATTGAAGGTTGATTTCCCTACCACAATCTCTCTCCAAAGGCATTGTGGAGAATTTGGCAGTACATCACACCAGCCCAGGACCTCCACACTCAGCATTTTCACCGTCAAAATCAACTAAGACCAGCCATCTGGGCAGCTGCTGCAAACAATCGGTTTGCTTAACCAAAGAATGCCTGAACAAACTGTCAAACTGTCTCGGAGAATCTCCTCTGCATGCTCGTTGTCCTCATCGGGGGTCTCTCCTTGGCTGCAGGTTGTCATCGTAACCGACTTGTGTAGGCAACTGCTCCCATTCGATGGTGTGTGGCACATTTTGGAGAGAAATTCTCTTAATGGATGAATTCAAATTTTCACTGTATGAAAATTGGGACACTGCATGTGTGGGATTGCTGATGTCAATCGTGTGAATCGAGTGGCCCATGGTGGCGGTGCGGTTATGGTATGTGTAGACGTATGTTATGGACAGCCAACACAAGTGCATTTTATCGATGGCATTTTGGATCCACTGAGCTACCATGATGAGATCCCGAGGCCCATCGTTGTGCCATTCATCCAGCTCCGTGTTGCAAGGATCTGTACACTCCAAGCTCCTCCAAGCTAAACACACCAGTTGTTACATTGACCAGATACTTGCCATCACCATGTGACCGTGACGTCACCCATTGAGCATGTTTGGGATGCTCTGGATCGGCGTTATACGGCAGCGTGTTCCAGTTCCTGATAACATCTAGCAACTCTTCACAGCCATTGAAGAGAAGTGGACTAACATCCACAGGCCCAAATCAACAACCTGATCAGATCTATGCAAAATAGGTGTGTTGCACTGCATGAGACAAACGGTGGTCACACCACATACTGACTGGTTTTCCTTTCTAAATACCAGCTTGCCTGTGCAATATAAAACATCTTAAAACAACAGCATACAGTTAGGTCCATATATATTTTAGCAGAGACATTTCTCTAATTTTGGTTCTATACATTACCACAATTAATTATGAACAAAACAATTCTCTTTTATGTTTTTGGTCATTGTCCATCTGTAGTTTGAAATGACGACCAATCAGTTTGGCTGCATTTGGCTGGATCTGAGCACACACTATGGCTCTGAATACCTCAGAATTCGTTTGGCTGCTTCTGTCCTGTGTCACATCGTCAATAAACACTAGTGACCCAGTGCCACTGGCAGCCATGCATGCCCAAGCCTTCACCGTGTTTTACAGATGATGCGTATGCTTTGGATCATGAGCTGTGCCACGCCTTCGCCGTGCTTTTCTCTTTCCATCATTCTGGTAGAGGTTGATCTTGGTTTCATCTGTCCAAAGAATGCTCTTCCAGAACGGTGCTGGCGTTTTTAGATGTTTTTTTTTTTAGCAAAGTCCAGTCTAGCCTTTTTATTCTTGAGGCTTATGAGTGGTTTGCACCGTGCAGTGAACCCTCTGTATTTACTTTCATGCAGTCTTCTCTTTATGGATAGATTTGGATATTGATACGCCTACCTCATGTGGAGTGTTGTTCACTTAGTTGGCTGTTGTGAAGGGGTTTCTCTTCACCATGGAGATTATTCTGCAATCATCCACCACTGTTGTCTTCTGTGGGCGCCCAGGTCTTTTTGCATTGATGAGTTCACCAGTGCTTTCTTTCTTTCTCAAGATGTACCAAACTGTGTAGATTTTGCCACTTCTAATATTGTAGCAATTTCTCGGATGGGTTTTTTTTTCTGTTTGCGCAGCTTAAGCTTGTTTCACCTGCATGGAGAGCTCCTTTGACCGCATGTTTTCTTCACAGCAAAACCTTTCAAATGCAATCACCACACCTCAAATCAACTCCAGGCCTTTTATCTGCTTAATTGACAAAACGAGGGGATTGCCCACACCTGTCCATGAAATAGCCTTTGAGTCAATTGTCCAATTACTTTTGGTCCCTTTTAAAAACGGGGTGGCACATGTTAAGGAGCTGAAAGTCCTAAACCCTTCATCCAGTTTTAATGTGGATACCCTCAAATGAAAGCTGAATGTCTGGACTTTGTCCATGTACATTATATAACTATAACTTGAATGTTTTTCAGTAAACAGGTAAAAAAAAATGGTTACAATTTGTGTCCGTGTCCAAATCTATATGGACCTAACTGTATTTTCTGTGCACTTCTCATTTACCGCTTTGCAGTTTCTGTTACATTTCGGGCAAGCGTTGCATCTGAATTGTCTCAAGCAGGATTATGTTAAACGTACAATTTACTTTATTAAGCATCTCTGCTCGTTTGGGAGCGAAATGCGGTTTCGAGCTATTCCTGATATTAACCGACTGAGACGTTTCAGCAGCTTTGCACCCCAGTGTGTATCCTGAGCTTGTACTTCTTCATGCAACGTCATGTGCTGTATTTTTGTTTATCTTTATTTCAATTTTTGTATATTTATTTTTGTCTGTCTGCCACGTCACACTTTGTACTCGGCAGCTTCACTGCTTCAGCACTGGCAGTTCATCTACTCTGTGCTACTTATATATATATATTTTTTTCCCCTCTGCTGACTGCCAGATCGCTGTCTTTTATTTGTATTCTTACATCTCGTTTCCTGGTGTCTGTTGCTTCTTGTGTGCTGTTACTGGACTGTGAATTTTGAAGCTTTCAGAACTGTTTTCCTGATCTCTTCTTTGTATTTCTTTACACAGTCAACTGGGTTTTTGGGGCAGATGTTTCTGCTAAGTTGCTTTTTGTCTAGTTCCTTCTTGACTATAATTTTATATTTTCCCTAGTCTTTTCTCTGCTCATGGTTTTGTTGGGATTGTTTAATGTGTACAACTTTTTTGTTGTACGTTAACAACTTTTTATTATTATGGACTGTGATTCCTCATATCTGGTGGCCCAAGCTTGGTATTGAGGCCTAAAGAAAAGGGTATAATGGAGCATATTTGGATTTGGATCTCCAAGTTGCTTTTGATATACTCCAATAAACTCTCATTAATGTAATTTGAAAGGTAATATGTTTGCAAAATTTTACGTTCAGACCCTGAAAATGAATGCATGCCATTTCTGAAGATGCTTTCTCTCTAGCGGTCAGTGTTTTCTTAGGGCAAAGCGGTTTGCTTAGCAGTTACTATCTTCATGTTTTCATCGAGAATATAATAACAGAAAGATGATACCAGCAATAACATGTCCTGCCATTGACAACCAGTCACCTTCATTTGCAGCTGTTATGAATGAGGAACCTGGAGTCCTATCGACTGGAACTGTATTGTTTTTAGTGACAAATTCCAGGATCTGTCTGGGATCTGATGACAGTTGGGTTTGTGTGGAGCAACACTTAGCAACACTTTACCCCCAGCCGTGATGCCATACAGAACCTGTATGCTTTCACGCCCACTGTATCTCATCATCAGCCTAACAGGGTACTAAAGAATGATTTCAATTGTACAGTTATTCCCAATAAAATGATCCTTTGATCAAATATTGTAATCACTTACATATATCATCATTACATTCGCACATATACAGTTTTCAACAACTTTAACGATTTCCGCAACTCCTTTGTGAGTTTTTCGACAGGCAGAATCAGCGTCAACGAACAGTCCAGGGTCAAACATAAAAAGGCAAAAAGTGATCGGCCGATGTAATCCAGTAAGGGCGAGACGAAACCGGAAGCACGGTATATCGGCAATAATCCACGACAGTATAAAGCGCTTAGAAACGAGCCACGAGACATGGCAGAGAACTAAGGTGCAGGTAAGAACTAATAAGGAAGAGGTGTGAGAGTGTGAATGTGAGTGAGTGAGTGTGAGAGAGAGATCAGGACTGTAATGAGGAGCATGTGATAGGCTGGGTTTGATCACCTGAGCAGTTCGTATGTGTGAGAGAAGCTCCGAAGTTTGCTCTGTCCCTCGTTAGTGTTATTTCATTGCGTCCTATGTTCAGTGCTGTTACTTACAAGAAGTAATTTTTTTTTTTTTTTTTACTCTGCAAACCTGAATTTGTTCTACGTCGTTTAATTTTTGTTTGATCCTCAGGATTTTGATTGTGTGCTCAGAAATGTTGACCGTTTATTTATATAAAAGGGAAGATATTTGATTATTTATTTGTGCTTTGTGGAATATGCTAAATTACTTCCATTTGTTTTGTTAATAAACAATATTGGAATTAAATTCAGCCTGGATTTGTTTCAAGTAGTCACATGGTAAAGAAAAACATACATAGCATCGATAATCCTTGCCCTCTGCATCGTAATCGAATCAGATCATGGGGTGCCTAGAGATTCCCACCCCTAGTATGCGATGTTAGGTGTAGTTAAGAGAGCAAATGCAAAATCGGTCTTAATCATTTGAAATTAAGAGGTTGATCAAGTGTGTTGGATGTTGCAAGGATGTTCTCATAAATTCAAAAGCAATGAGCCGACGAAAGAATAATAATGACCATCCATTTGATCTCTCGTTGGCCACTAAGAGCTTCTTGTGCCTGTGTAATTTATTGTGATAGTCAGCTTTTAACACCAAGGGTTAGCAATGGTGAAACGCATTAGTTAAAAGCCCCACTGATTGTAGACTGTTTTTTGCACTTGTGTAAGAGCGATTTCTCGGGAGACTGTCTATACAAAATTGTCTCCTCCTGATCTTAAGGCAGTTGAGTGGGATATTTTCACACTATCGCGTTTACAATACCTTTTTCTGCTGCACAAAAATGTTTGCGTTTCCTTTGCCTATTAACGTAATGTTTCCTCAGCTAGAGCCATGCAAAGTACCTAGCGTAAAGGGGTTCCTGTTAGGATCTTATTGCCTAGAGAGTAAAACACTTGAGTAAGGAGTGATACTCAAAATCTTTATCTTGCTTTCATGTCTGCGCTTTCATCTACCTGCCTCCTCCGACAAGAAGGGAGTGATATGCGTATAGGAAATGAGTGTGCTCACTCATTTCCTATACGCATATCACCCCCTTCTTCTTCTTGTTCAGCTTCTTCTGTTCCTTCTGCCTTTCTCTCACTTCTTGTTCTCGCCTCCCCTTATCCGACCACAGCTTACATCTTTTATTGTATTGCAATTTCCACTCAGTCAGAAAGAGACTGAGTGGGAAGGGCTGGGTAGCTGGATAAGATGGAAGTGTCTTGGATGAGATGAAAGTAAAAGTCAATTTCTACCACACCTGATAGCCCCACTCCCAAGAGCAAGCGCTGCACCCTCAGCATCTCAACAAGCACTCCAACAATGCACGAATAAACAGGAGAAATTTCGTTCTCTTGCAGTTGCCATTTAAATGCAGAGCCTATACCTATAACCACTATTATTATCATCTAATGACTCTGACTTAAAGTAAGGGATGTTTCTGCTGTGTCAAGGAGAAAACATTTTGATATGCACCTGAGGGCCAGATTAGCAGTAAGCCCTGCTGCCCTGTCTGATTTATCTGCCCGTGAACCAGGTGCTGGCTGTCTTGGCGCCTGTGATGGCAACAAATTACTGATAAAGTGGCACTGGTCAGCCGTCAGGCATGAGCTCTCATCGCACACTATGCTCTGATGGCAGCGCAATCGCATTACAGATTCGCCTAAATCCAAAGACTGGGTCGAAGCAGCTCTCGCATGCATATCCACACACACACACACACACACACACACACACACACAGACTATTGTTGACATATTGTTGGGCATTTGAGTTATTTTAAAAGCCCTGAGCTGAGTGACAAGACTGGAATACTGAGATTGAGAGATCAGTCCTGGTCTAGTTGCAAGCAACTCAAACAGGCTCACTGGCAAACCCTTGTCTTCAGAATCAATACCATGCCAGGCCAGGCTAAGCTAAGAGATATTAGCCAGTGAACCAACGAAATGCCTGTAATTTATACCCAATACTCTGAAGATGCTTGCAATCCTTGGGAAAGAAAAATGTAAAAAAAAAAAAAACGTCTTATGTTCACCCTGTCGCAGAGGAGAATAGTGAATCATTTTTTTCATTTTATCAGTGGAGAGAAAAAGACTGTCATGAGCAAATATCTCAGTTACACGGCAAAAAACCCTTTCACTCCTAAGAACTTCATTCCTCTTTCTGCAAGACATTAAGCTGAGGGTCAGAAGGGACTTTACCTTGGTTTCTTTAGAGTGGAGTTTCAGAGCATGCAGTCACTTTTCAAATGGGCTATTGTACAAGGTAGTCACTTACACTGAAAGCCGATGAGAAAAGAAAAGAAGGTCCATGATTATGTTAGCCTCAGAGCAATGGAGGACCCTGATTTATACTGTATAATTCTAATTATCCTAATCTCCTTAGGTCCATATGCCCACAGTAAATTCTACTCTTTGAATGGTTTATTATGAAGCATAAAAACATCTTTTATTGGAGAAATAGCATACTGTGGTGATAGCGTGCTGTAATATGTATCACATAATAGGCAGTAATTCATATCACCACTATCAATGGCTCTATATAATGATGTGCGGTAGGTTGCAATCAGTATTCAAATAGTGTTCTGGCCCACTTTCAGCGATGTTCCAGGGATAAGCTTTTAAAATAAAATATGTAACAGTTCCAGTACAAGCACCTGGAGCACTAAAAATATGAGTACAAAACGATTGAAGAATTCTATTAATTTGGACAGCCAGCATATTGTTTTCAAACCTTAATTGGAGAATTGTTATAGACTAGCTGGTTTAATTTAATTAGAAATGTTCATTTCTTTTCAACTTATTCTTTGTTGTATTATTTTGTATTGGGTCCAACATTTTGCCAAAGAATGGCATGCGCAAAAAGGACCATACACCACACTGTCAGTGGTTCCCACCCTTCCAAAACCCCCTGCAAAAATCTGCAAAAAATCATGCAAAATTATTTTTACTGCCCTACATTACAGTAGGCCTTCTTAATTCAATACATATGTATTCAAAACTTTTAAAAATGTTTATATAGTTTTATATATCTCTTAAATTCTACATTGAGTTAGAATTTACCATCCTAGGGACCTGGATAAAGCTCGAGTGTCTGATTAATAAAAAACAGTGTGAAGTGTATAGTTATTTTTAGGAATAGAATGCATTATGAACATTAAACAGTGTTAGAAAGTCTTTAGAGGTTTTATGCTTTCAGAGTTTCGAGCACGACTCTGCACACAGCGCATGAACCTGTGCAAACAATTGGGTTTATTTGCCGCCTTCATTCCAAATAAATCTATTTCTAGATTTATTTCTAACGGATAAATCATCGATATGTCTGTAAAGATGGAGCTGCTCTGCAAGAGTGTCTCTACAAAAACAGACGGACCCAAATGGATAAACGGATAAATAGATTCATTCATTCAAAGTGCAGGTAACAAGCCTGTTTTGAAAATGTAATGAGTAGAAATGGGCTTGGAATCAGGTTGGAGGGTAATGGTAGGGTTGGAGAATTTTTTTGGGGGGGGGATGGCAATTGGGTGTCCTATATTTGCCCACACTGAAGGGGGCACTGTGACCCACAACTATCCAGCATCTTTTCAAAAGCCAGAGCAGCTAATGCTTTCAGTCCGAAACAGTTTCAGTGTAATAGTGATAGACATATTATGGTAAATATTTAGACGAAAGTCAGCCACAGAGCAGCCAAGGTGCCACTGATGGCCCAGACTAGTACGATTTGGCTCACTTCTTACTATATGCCTATTAGACCACTAAAGAAAAGGCAACAGCATCCGATACATGAGACATCTTTATTTATGCTAGCTAGTAAAATAAGCGTTGCAAAATGAATCACAATACAGCCAGTATAACAAGAGCCGATTTATTGTAAAAGCCTGTTATCTTACTACTTACTATCTTAACCAATGACGCAAAGACAATATTATTTTACATGTAGTTTAATGGCCCAGAGGAAAGTAAAAGACAGTACAGCATGGCAAAAAAGGGAAAGCAGAATCAGGTGGATTCTGTTCTGGCTAACGATGGAGTAAAATTGCAGAGGATTAAGTTGCTTCGGCTTTTTATTTGTTCAAGTGCACATAAAAATGCAGATAAACCAAACTAAGGTGATTATGAAAGATTGTCTTCATTTCTTTTCAATGGCAGAGTAACAGCCACTTAACAGTGTTAAATCACTTAATCTATTTAGATTTCCACAGGCATTTTTACCAGATAAAGCATCCCTTTTTTTGTAATTGGTTGGGTTGCCAAGAAGAAAAGTGCAAGTCCTATGTGCTCTACTCATTTTGTAATCACTGGACAATTCTGGTAGATTGCTTCCAAGGCAGTGATTTTTAGTTAAGATTACATATAAAGTCTCACATTTCACAGATTGTTCTTTCACATATCGCTCATCTCGTCATTTCAAATGTTGCACCTTAGGGAAAAGCTATTCTTTGATCAAATGAACAGAAGAGCGCATAAACTACAGGGTGAGTCAAAAGGCACAGGACACCATTTTATTTCAGAAGCAAAAGGGAAAATGACATCTGAAAACCCCAGCAAATAATGGGTGAGGTGGTCAGGAACGTGGTCGCCATCTTGAAAGCTGCCATATTGGACCAAGGGCAAGTTTTTTTTTTCCAGTGGGAAGGTGGTCATGTAGCATATAAAAAAGACCAGAATTGTTTTTACAATATTTCTTGTGGTTCAAAAGTCATCACAGAAATTTCAAGACTTTTGTTGTTTGACAAAGGTAACTGAAGATGGAGTTGAATTGTGATGTTTGGGGAACGCAGCTGCCGTATCATAACCACAGACTGCAACAACCGACACCCAGACAGACCACCAGTTTCACACAGCACTGTTGGATCTCTCATAGCCATGTCTCGAGAAACCGGACTACAAGCCACATAAGGGTCATCTGAAGAACCGCTACCAACGAAGAAATCTAAACAATTGTTTTGGCAGCCTTTGCGAAAAGTCCATGATAAAGCATGCAACGTGTCCTGTGGCTTCTGACCCACCATATGTCCTGTGACAAGAAGTTGATCTAAACACAAGCATTTTTACATACTATGATCAGTAGTGGCCAATGGAGCCTCAATTGACAGTATCAGCAGGCCCTTGTCAATCCTGGGTAGGGTTTCAACATGGAGGTATTGTAGTTATACCAGCCACTTGGGATAGGCTCCTAGTCCCAGTCTCAAGCCCAGATAAATTGGACAGGTTGCGTCAGGAACCTCTGCCGGATCTAATATGCAATTGGCCCAAAAATATCTCCTTACTGGATGTAGATCTGAAGGGTAGTACGGTAGCAATTCCATTCTAGTACATGATGGATTTCAACTCCGACACAAGCTAATCTGAGGACATGTATCATGAGGGAACATGTAAGCTCTTCTGTAGAAGATCTGTGGTTTAGTACATTTAGCTGGGAATTTAATCTATTAAAACTAGCAACTAGAGTCAAATATTAATGTGTAACTATTTTTTTAAAGTACATTTACATAATTACATAATTAACATTGAGCTTTTGAGACCGAATAATAGGTTCAATCTGATTCAATTGTTATTTTAAGTTTCCATATCCAATCCTGCAATCATATTTGACACATATGTAGGTGGAAACTTTCAAAATAAAAATACATCAGAATAATTGCAATTTAACTTTTAGAATGTGTAATGTTTCAAGTGTAAACAATTGTGTGTTTTACTTTTTGTTTATTTATTTGCTTTTATTTTTTGTGAGAACAGCTAAAGAAACCTATCATTGTTTTACATTAAATCTACTTGTGGCATGTGCACTAAACAGCTGGATAATTTGCTTACCCTGGTTTGACAAAAAGAAACCTTCAGTTTTTCTAGTTTTTCGTTCATGTCTGATGGAATAAAGTATAAAAATAATAAAGTCAATAAGATAAAGTTGCTCTGCTACTGTTAATTTGAAATCGTTAACCTTTAAATTGGTGAAAAGCTTCCCTAGATCCCTGCCATGGCTGAGGTACAACAACACAAAGAAAATGATTGTTCAGCATGCAAGGCCATTGATTAATATAAAAAGTGGGTGCGACCAACTCCAGATAGGATAAATATATCATTTTCAACAGACAGCAACAATTAAATTTAGAAACGAACGCGCGGTTTTGTGATTAGGAAAACCAACCTAAAAAAACAGTACAGTTGTTCAATTTATAAGATGTTATAGCAATTTTTAAGTAAGAGTCAGGGACAAGCAACAATTGTCTACACGTAGAAAACAATCTTAATGTATATAATGATGTAAATGGCTTTTTAATTTCTTAACAAATGTCTTAACAGGGCAGCCAGGTAAAGCTTAAACAGTTAGTTTAGACGAAATGCGTTTCACATGTAATACATCAGTTAATAAGTTACATTTTATACATTTATAATTAATGCAGTAATAATCCTGATATTGCATTTAATCCCAGCATTACTTGTTTTGTCTTTTTAATGTGTTATCTTGCTTACATTGCTGCTTGTTTACCTCCACAAACACTATGTTCTTGGCTGTAATTAATTCAGGGTGGATTTTTTTTGTGTCAGGGTGTGTTACTGGGCTGGTAGAGTTGAGATTCCATAACCATGATGTGTTCTTTGTCTTAATTCTGGACAGCAGTCACCAGCAGACAAAGTTCAGTGAATACCAATCTCTGTGGAAAATAAATGAAAATTGTGGCCTTTAGTACCTTGAGGCAGAATGACAGACTTCAGATTTAAACAGAAAAATGAGAGAAAATGACAGTGTTCTGAACTGAGAACATGAGTTCAGTCAGTCAGTCATGGGTTTTTCTAGTCTGAGTTATTGGGGCATTTTGGCATTATAACAATGAATCATAGAAGATAATGGGCTTAAAAGTACTGTCATTTTGAAATGACAGCATAGACTATCCCTCATTTTCTGAAATATGGCCTCGAAAAAGCTTCTTGTCTGACACGTTCATATACTAAGCCCCCAGAAACGTGATTGTGTAATCCGATGTCATAATTGTTTATTGTTTTGATGAGTGTGATCACTGGAATGCAAAAAGAGTAAAAGAACTGGTGAATGTAACCTACTTGTAAATGTAGATTTCATATGCCAGCTAGGTTATGTTAATATGACAATTCTGAAACCTTAATCACTTTATAATATATAATTTGGTACTAGTGGAAACATATCAGTACCATTTGAACGATGTGTTTAAAAAACCTCAAAACAAATTAAAAAGAAAACGTTTGGGGTTGTTTTTACTGGCTAATATCACATTTTGTAGTTAACAGCGACGTAAGATAGATATGTAACTGGCATGGTTTGTACCAAATCTGGGGGGTTTCTGCCAAAATGGCAACATTTACATAGAGCAAACCAATTTTATTATTCTAAATGACATGATTTCAACTTCTTTTTATCCAATGGTGTCACTGGGCCAATGGGCCACTCTGATAAATAAAAATAGCAATTGTAAATTTTATACGTTTTACCTATTTGATGTCATTTTTTTTTTTTTTTTTCGTTTTGCATGCTTTTTTTTTAAAGCTATTGTATAACGGCCATGTATAACATATATTATTGATGACTGGACCCAAAAATTTCAAACTTGGATGTGTCATGCCATAATACAAATCACCTATATTTTTTGGATTCTAATACTGAGCTAAAATCCTTTTTGCTAAAATAATGGTATATCTAATCCAATGGTTGCTTGAGAGTTTTGCACAATACTGCACATTTGAAGCCCATAAATCAGTTCATTATGTGGGTTTTTAAGTACCAGGTCATATTTGGTTAGGTTGTACGACTAAAAAGTACCGGACACGATTTAAGGTTTAAACGTTATACTTTGGCAAAACTTAAAATGCCCAAATAACAGGAGACTATGGGTAAATTGTAATAAAACATGAGAAATGGTGCACTTACACGTCCACATGCGAATACACATGCCGCACATGGCAATGACATTAGCAATGCTAAGTGCTCGGCCACATTCGGGGCTCATAAGGCAGTTCTTGGTCTTCATGCAGCACTGCATGCAGCCATTGGAATCTGTGCGCCTCTTGTCAGTCGAATAGCCAGGATCCACGTTACTTGTGTGCTGCTGCCTGATAACATCAGGGTGGCCCTTTTTCATATACTCCTCCTCCATGGCAAGTATCCAGGCTCAGATCTGTGGGAAAGTGTGAAGGAGACGTATGGACAAAAAAAAAAAAAACAGATCAATAGTAATTATGTTACACTATCAGTGGCCACCCTTTCATTGTCATTAACTGATATGGAAATTAGTCGATAGTGTATGGATCACTGAGGTGCTATCTTCACACCGTTGTCATACACTGCTCTTGGAATCAAAAGGATGACCAGCATTCAAATACCAGAACCTTCAAGGACAATAAGCACTTTCTTGATCCTTGCATTTGTCCTCTTCCTGTTTTTGTCTCGACGTGTCACAGTACAAAGTAATAATTAAACAAATGAAAACGACACTAACATTTCACAAATGAAAGCATATCTCCTGCAGCCACATGGTGTGTAAAATAACCAAATAAATAATAAAAAATGGTTCTCCTTCCACCTACTGGGCCTTCCTGAGGACATTTACAGAACAGCTTATAGCCTTCATTTTTTGAATTGTTCTTAGGCCCCTCATGGACGCTATCCTTTTTTTGAAAACCGAATTAGCTGGAATTAAAATCCTCAATCACACTGCTGTCACATAACGATAGAACATGGAGTACAATATTAGCGGAGCACCATCGGATGTTCTTTATTTACCTCTTGAGTTTCTGCGCTGTCTTTTGTTTCACCCTTTACAATTTGCTTCAGATAAACCAAAAGAAAAGCTATTCCTTCACATCATCTTCAGCTGAGCAGAATCCATCTTTATGTCTTCTCTGGCTTCTTGAAGAGTTAGTCTTCAGGGAAGTGGCTCTCCTTTAAGCACTGAACAGAACCATAACAGCCTATAAATCCAGACCTGAGTTTGTGCGCTTCTCTGGGTGTGTATTCAGGTTTTTCCAGCCTCACGGCTGAGAGGCACATGCCTTGCACGTCAGAGATGCCTTTGTTTCTTTACTTATTAATTGGGAATTCCCATTTCTAGGTGGAGGAATGCTTCAAAGCTGTAAAAATGATATTCATCGCCGTGAAACTGAGGTTTATTTATATGCAGGGTTTTCATGCACTCGAGTTGTTTTCAGAACTCAGCACAATCACAGTCAAACCAATAGAAAGAGAAAGAAGTGAGAGATGTACATCCATCTGGTCAAACAGCTCATAGATTTTCTGTCACCAGTCTGCAGTTCATAATAGAAGAAGTATAATGTGTCAACACAAGTAGTTTAGCCATTGTACTGTATGGTGTTCTGGCTCAAATGACTCATTATTAAAAATGTCAAGTCAACTTAAGTTTATTTATTTATTTTTTTTTTTTTACAAAGGTCTCAGAGCAGCTTTACATAGCAGCAGCTTTTGTAGTAAATATGAGGAGGAAAAAATCTTGGGCGGACTAATGCTCAAAAGTGCTCCCTGATGTGTTTGAGCAGCCTAGTTAATATGTGTAAGGATAAAACTAATACCATTTTTAATAATACATTTTTAATAATAGTTGAAATACTCAGAAGCTAAACAGCTCATTTATAATACAAAAGTTTTAATACATATTCAGAAAGTTTTCCATGAAATTATATCATGTTTGTGTTGTTCCAATACACGCAAATCAAACATGCGTATAACAAAATGTCAAATTGAAATGAAAATTTCATGAAATGCTTCATTTTATGGAAAAGTTTCAGGGTGCCAACAATTTCGGTCATGACTGTATGTCATTTTTTCCCCTTTTGTTTGTATAAGAAAATGGTGTCCGGTGTCTTTCGACTCATCCTGCATATAATATATACAATAACAGATATTATAAATCGGAGAATATGAGCAGGACTCTGCATTATTTAGTCCAGTAAACAGAATTAGGTCCTTGTTTCCTCAGCAGAGATTTGGTGGAATGGCATACTTGGCCAACAGGAAGAGGGTAAGTCAAAGTATGAGGACTGGAGCTGGAGGAATAGCTCGAATGGGGCCAGAGCTGAGGCTAGAAGAACTGCTTAGTGTGAAGACTGGAACTGGCACTGCATAAACAGCTAATCAGAAAAAAAACAGGATAGAGGTCTTATTTCATTTGCATTTGTGCAAGTGTAGCATGAGACTCCTGCAGCACTACCTACAAGAGCATAGTTATAAAGGCATGAACCAGAAGGTAAAACAGCCAAGAGGGATCATGTGCGACATCAGCAACAACCCCAGCAGCCAACAAGCTTGACTGACTACACATGAGACCAATATACAGCGTCCCCAAGTGCCAGATCACCACAAAAACTTTGATCACGAGCCCCAGATCCTGTTCTTAGTCTAAAGCAAGCATGTACAACTCTAGGTTTAAGAGAATTAAAACCCATTCCAGTCACCCCTGACATCCCTGGCTACAGAAGGCATTACAGAGCAGGCCTGAGGCAACACCAGATTCCAAACCCCCAGAACTAGAAGCATGATCCCAGTCTA
The DNA here is from genome assembly GCA_034779995.1 of Parotocinclus haroldoi. Classification (NCBI taxonomy): domain Eukaryota; kingdom Metazoa; phylum Chordata; class Actinopteri; order Siluriformes; family Loricariidae; genus Parotocinclus; species Parotocinclus haroldoi. The sequence goes on along the minus strand of JAUZST010082557.1, from coordinate 4,082 downwards.
ATGTTTGTCTAATTAATTGCCTATGTAAAACGGAATGTTTTCAAACTGTAAAAAACATCTTGTATTATTTTCACTCTATGGACTGATCCACTCCAGGTTTCTGAATGAAATCAAGCTTGTCAGTCATAACAAATCATAATACGAAGTAGTACTGCATTTTATGACCATATGAGTATTCAGATGCACAGTTCTAGAAGTTTTGTATTCACTGAATATGTTGTTTTACAGAGTGTACCTCTGCTGACATGAATCTAGGACGAGAACACTCCGTACACACTCCACACACTGGCGAGTGTCTAGGTGTTTACTGAATACGGAAACAGTGATGAGCATGTGAACATATCTAATTACGTATCTATCTAAACGTCTATCATTTTGCTCCCCAGACTCTGAGGTTCTCTCCGCTGATGTTGATCTGATGTTCCTGCGACTGTGTACTATTGTGTTATGCTTGCTTTGTTTTGTTATTGCTGGTGGCAGTTCTGGCATCACCTTGTGATGTCCCTCCTATGGATCTCAGCAGCTCATTCTCCTAGCGCAACATCAAAAGCAATCGGTGCACTATTTTGGAGGCGTTTTTGGTTTTGGTGACTGATTACTGTTTCGAGAGAATGTTACGTTGGTAAAACGGGTCTCCCCATGATTATGTTCAGCTCTTTTAACTCGTAGGTACGTTGTTGAACCTCCGATTTGATGTGCATTTTGTGCTTCTTTTCCTTAAGTCTGCTGCTGTGATTATGGGTTTGCCTTTCTGGATCCATCAGCGCAATCATGAGGACACGACTGCGCTTCCCACGCTGGCTCGGATTACCGCAGCATGCTTCGTCCTGACGCCTCGCGTTGGATTACCGTCACTCACCGCTCACCGCATCAGACTCACTACAAGCACCTGCGCACTTTACTTTCTTAATAAACTGCACTGTTTGAATTTCACTTCATCCTCTGGTCTTTTGTGTTTAGTATTGCACGCTGGTTCAAACTCGAAGGCTTCGCCTCTGTCCGTGCTAACTTTCTATGGAGTGTCTCGCTGCCTACGTTGATCTACGGAGTGTCTCTCTCTCTCTGCCAATGATGCCTAATGGAGTGTTTCTCTGTCGATGTTGATCTAGAGTGTCTATCTGCTGACGTCGCTCTATGGAGTGCTCTTCCGCCAGTGTTGATCTACGGAGTGTCTATCTGCTGACGTCGCTCTATGGAGTGCTCTTCCGCCAATGCTGATTTACAGGGTGTCTGTCTCCAGCTGCTCAAACAGATTCCTCAAGAACAGGCCAACGTTTTTCATGTCACAGCCCCGGTTTTCTGCAAGAACCCCTTTTGTGCTGCACCAGATCTTCCAAATTCTCCCTGCTTTCTCCTGCATCGTCTCATCACTATGGTCTCTTTATCCCGGAGCTGCCTCTTTATCTGCATTTTTCCACCTGGCCACCATCTCCACGTTTTCCATCACAAGTTCCTTACCTTGCTGAACAGCCTTCTCCACCTCCATATACCCTGCAGCAGCTGCCACATTCTAGACCTCCTTTCTGGACATTTTTTCTTAAAGGCCTTCATATCTTCCAATGCTTTTCTGTCCTACAGCACTTCCAGCTCTAGGATATTCCTGGACATCCCGTTTTTCTCCTGTGCCATGTCTATCCTCTCAGACATTCACTCATCTTCTGCAGCACCCTGTGATCTTGTTGTTAATTTAGCCTATTTTCCTCTTCCTGACCATTGTTTCTTTGCCTGAATAGCCAACTTTATCTCACACTCTGCATTGTCCTGCATCTCTGTGGCCTCCGTTTTCTCCAGCACTGTGATGCTCAGCATGCTCACTTGATCCAGTAAGTGCTGCGCCCAGTTGTTCTCTTCCTCTAATTGCTGCTCCAGGGACATCCTGAGCCTTCTCTCCCTCCTCAGTCAATCTCCAGCTCAATCACGCTCTGGCCTTTTTCAGCACAGCAGATACCCCAGCCTGAACTCGCCACCTGGCATTGTTCAAGATTATTACGTGTCTTAGGAGGAGTGATAGTCAAACTGTTGCTTACTTTGCCTGAGGAAAATGAGCACAGATGGGCCGGTGTGTTTAATACTGCCTGGTATCTGTGATGTCATATATAGCATCAGCACCAGAGGCTGTGATCCCATCATACATATTAAAAGGCTTAAACGGTTTCAACCTTTAATTTGGTAGACACAAAATATTGAATTAAAAATAGTGTGGTTTGAGTAAAACATGGCATTTTAATTCGTAAATCAGTCCCAGGTCTGTAGGGTTTACTTCGGGTACTCCGGTTTCCTCCCCCAGTCATGCGTGTTAGGTTAATTGGTGTGTCTAAAGTGGCCCTTAGTGTGAGACTGTGTGCCCAACACGCATTATATATGTGTGTGTATGTATGTTTGTGTGTGTTCAGTGGTTTGTGTGTGTGTGTGTGTGTGTGTGTATATACTTACCAGCTCAGCTCTTTAATGATTTAATCAGAGTAAATACAACTTCTGCCAGTCTACAATGTTTTATATCATCAAAATCCATGACAGACTGAACCACCCACTCTGTTTAATGTCTGTAGGATAAAATCAGATAAAATGATCCTTTCTAGAACTATTAATTTCGTCTGAAACATGCCCTGACATGCCTGGGCTCGGTTGCACAAAGCATCTTTACATGAAAACCGTTAAGGCTTTCTTAACACGAGGTTCATTGCACAGAACACCCGGAGTGCTCACCTAAGGTTTTTTTTTTTCCCCTCAAGGCATGCCTTAAGTTCATTAAACCATTGCACAAAACACCTTCGCAACCAAACTACGGAGAATAACTTGAAGGAACTCTAAACGCACCTTAGCCACAACATGTCAGAGATTTTGGAGATAAATGAGCATCTCCCGAGAAGTGTTTCTTCACCAGGAGAACCCACTGGAATGGTGAGCAGCTCATTTTAAATTAGAGATTTGACCAGCTGTCACAATTTGTCAGTGTCTACAGCTGGATAGCTCTACTTTCCATAGCTGTGCGAATCCCGCGGCGTTGCAATTAATAGTCAAACTTTACTTTTGTGTACACAGTTGTCTTACCAGCTCTCGGGCTGAAATAAAAACAATAAGGAAATCTGGGAGACTTTATATTGTAATGTATTCGGAACCACTCTCAATAAGACTGCTTAGCTACATCTGCTATAGCACAGACTCCAGAAGCACAAAACTTTGCTTTTCTTCCTATGCCACCTCCTCTCTCTCTTAGACATCGCATTTGCTTTTTAATACATTCTTTCTATTATCGTATTCTAGTATAATAATCTTTTCGTTCTCTGGCCAGTTTGGCTGCTGTTTTTTTTTCCTTTCCTTTTTTCCTTCCCATTTTTGCCGTTGTAAAATGATCTAAAAGAGGCTGACGTGATCAGCCTCAACAGCGCTAGCGCAGGTAGACAAATGGTTTCCATGGAAACGTTAGACTTTTTCTCCCGTACAACCGTTTTCGTAACGCAAATCCCTTAACAGGTGTCCTTAGAAAAGGTAATGTTTTAAGGTATATTTAGCAACACCCTTAAATTATTTCTTCAGCCAAGGATAAATTAAACCTTTAGCGTCATATATTTAAGGCAAAATCTTGAGGTTCTTTGTGCAACCGGGCCTAGTACTACATTTTTACAATCTATTTTTGCAGGAAGTCAAACATTTCATTAAAAATTTTAATTTTACCTTCTGCACGTTATTAAACGTTAAACACAATGAGCTCTTGTGTTTTTAGCTGTCTGGTGCACATGAAATGATCCAAATAAGTATAATCATATTCAAATATTTACCCTGCTAAAATGTTTTACCTAACCGTGGTATCAGAATATGGTCTGTACTACTTAAACTCTAGAAAAGTCATAAGGAGTGTTTTTTTTTTTTTTTTGGGAGGCAGGGGGATAACTTCAGTGAGAAGCTACACCACAACCGTCCAGAGAAAATAAAGCCAAATTTAATGCGTTAATTGGGCACATAGATATTTTAATTCCTACTTTAATTCTACTAATTCCAACTTTATTGTTCTGAGATATTGTAGTTGGAAAAGATCGTTGCTTAATAGACCTTCATTTAGTACAATGTAATATGTTTATATA
>JAUZST010082546.1:0-20395 GCA_034779995.1 Parotocinclus haroldoi | reverse complement strand
GGTTTACTCCGGGTACTCCGGTTTCCTCCCACAGTCCAAAGACGTGCGTGTTAGGTTAATTGGTGTCTCTAAAGTGGTGTGCGTGCGTGCGTGTGGGCAGCGGTCCATGTGGATTAACATCCATGGGGTTGGATGGGGAGAAAAGATATATATATATATATATATATATATATATAGTAGAAATTGGGTTGTAATGGCCTATCCGCGTAGCCAGCAAGGTGGTTTTAAATAATGGCTAAAACATGACTTGTCAGTCAGGGTGATCAGGGTAAAGATGATCTATATAAACACAGAGAAGCTGGATTTAGAGAGGTGTAACAGTGGCTATTATTCAGACAGGATCCAGCTCAAAGTAAGCTCTGCACTGTTGTATTGTTTTGCATATTTATTTATCGTCATCATAAAGTGTAACCTAAGGAAGCACTAAAGCTTGAATTATAATTTAGAGTAGACTGCGTGGATCTGTTATTTCACACTCAATTCGACGCACGCTTTGCCATTGTCAATTTAACCGCATTTAACTGCGCTTATTTAAATAAAAATAAAAAACTCCCAATAAGGACCTCCCTAGTTTCTTTTTCCTTTAGCTATGGAAACACTCACTCAAATTCATTAAAAAACTAGTTGACTAGTCGTCTGGCAATCCCTAAAACATCAAGAAAAGTACAGAACAATAGTTAATGGAACTTTCTTAGCCTTTTTTTTTTTTTCAAATTGACAGTAAAACCCCCTGAAAATCTTTCCGTCAACGAACACGTGCATTTCTGAGTTCTATTCTAACATTAACAGCTAGATTAGTGAAAATAATTCAATTCGAACGATGACATTGTATTTAAGGCTTTTACATAGCGAGCACTAATCCGACAGCGTCTCTGTCCTGGAGTTTATGGCATGTCTGTCCCAGTTTAGTTTACGTTGCATGCAGCTGCATCTCACTGGTTAACCCTTTTCAGGACTGTGATAGGGTGCAACGAATCCAGTCGTGAAATGTCTTCGCTCCTTAATATTCCACAGTCAACTGTCAGCTGTATTATAAGAACATGGAAGTGTTTGGGAACGACAGCAACTCAGCCACGTAAACTGACGGGGCGGGGTCAGCGGATGCTGAAGCTCATAGTGCGAAAAGGTCGCAAGCTTTCTGCAGAGTCAATCACTACAGACCTCCAAACTTCATGTCGTCTCTAGATTAGCTCAAGAAGAGCACAGAGAGCTTCATGGAACGGGTTTCCATGGTCGAGCAGCTGCATCCAAGCCATATATCACCAAGTACAATGCAAAGCGTCGGATGCCGTGGTGTAAAGCACACCGCCACTGGACTCGGAGGCAGTAGAGGCGCCTTCTCTATCTGGCAATCTGATGGACGAGTCTGGGTTTGGCGGTTGCCAGGAGAACAGTATTTGTCTGACTGCGTTGCGCCAAGTGTAAAGTTTGGTGGAGGGGGGATTACGGTTTGGGGTTGTTTTTCAGGGGCTTAGCCCCTTAGTTCCAGCGAAAGGAACTCTGGATGATTCAGCATACCAAGACATTTCGGACAATTCCATGCTCCCAACATTGTGGGAACTTCCAGCAAGACTGTGCACCAGTGCACAAAGCAAGGTCCATAAAGACATGGATGGCGTGGATGAACTTGACCAAGTCCTGACCTCAACCCTATAGAACACCTTTGGGATGAATCAGAGCGGAGACTGAGAGCCAGGCCTTGTCGTCCAACATCAGTTTGTCACCTCATAAATGCGCTTCTGGAAGAATGGTCAAAAATCCCCATAAACACCCCCCTTGAGCTTGCGGACAGCCTTCCCAGAAGAGTTGAAGCCGTTCTAGCCGCAAAGGGTCGACCAGCATCATATTGAACACTATGGATTAGGAATGGGTTGTTACTTAAGCTCATATGCGAGTCAAGGCGGGTGAGCAAATACTTTTGGCAATATAGTGTATGTCCCTTGGTCCTCAAAGGGTTAAACTGAGTGCATTTTTTAGAAACAGAAATAATTAGAGACAAAACTGTACATACCATAATTATCATTAGCAGTTCTGCTGAGTCTCTCGAGTTGATTAAATATGAACTAGGCATATTTAGAACTGGCATTGATGGTCTATTTGTGATTGTAAACTCCTGTTTTTTTTTTAGCCCTTTGGACGGTTTGGAAACTTTACGTTACCAGCGTGAGCACACACAGATGTTTGCCGCACTGGTAAGTTAATTATGAAGATAACGCCAGTTAAATGGTTATTTTTGTCCATAATTGCTGATGGTTAATAATAATCGCTTGGCACAATAACGTATGTCGCTCGTCTGATTTATATTCGAGGACGTGAGCATGATGATGATGATAATGTTATCTGTCATATTCACTAAACTGCTGTTTTGTGAGCTCTTAGTACACGTTGGTTGGAAGCGTCGTTTCCCTTGGTCTGCGAAGGTTTAAAGCATCTGGTTTTATGCGTTTGTTGCATAAATAATTCCACTGCGCGGATTTTCTCCACAAGCCATGGACGTTCTGCAAAAGTGCTGGGCTAAGCAGCCATTAACTCTCCGTTTTCTCTTCTGTTTCACTGAGTTCACCTGCAGGGAGAAGAAGCACAGCGCTTAATCCCCCAGCCAAGTCCCACCACACCTCCACCACGGCACATTGGTGCAACTCGCACCGCTGCCTCACAACAAGAAGGTCCTGGGTTCAGTCCCAGGGTGGATCAGCCTGGGTCCTTTCTGGGTGGAGTCTGCATGTCCTCCCAGTGTTTGAGTGGGTTTACTCCGGTTTCCTCTCACAGTCCAAATATATGCGTGTTAGGTTGATTGGCGTCTCTAAATTGGCATTGACTTGTGATGTGTGTGTGTAATTGGTGTTGAGATGAACTTGTGTATAGATACAACCTTGTGTGTCGCTGAGATGGCCACTGATGGCGATAGCAACGTGAAAGAAGCCAAATATCCAAACAAACAAAAACCATTTTTAATAATTAAGTATTACAATACTTTTTCTAGTATCTGTATACAGTGAAACACTAGCTTATCTTAAGACTTTTCGCCCGTTCCCCTTTTGAAAAAGTACTTTCTGGGCCGCTACTCCTCCCCCAAAAGAGACCATTCTGGCTCAAGCTTCTGATAGGGAGTTCCTCACCTTGTAACATCAACGCCACCTCTTGATCTCCTTTGATCTCCTGTAATATTACCGCATTGTCTGTTCGGTTTTCGTTTGTCACGTTCAAACCTTCCTAGACTGGGTTTTTGTAGGAAACTCACGGATGGACTCCGCGAAGGCCACTGCTTGCTCTATGAAAATCGCATCGTGCCACCACGCTCCCTCAGCGCCGTCCTGAATATCAGCAAATAATACTGTATTTTTGCCAGGAGATGCCAAATATGAAATTTGCCTGCTGTTCGCTCAGACCTTTTTTTTTTTTTTTTCTTCTCAAGTTTATTCACACAGTTTATTCCTTCAAAAACGATGAGAGCGTATGCTTCTGGTCAATTCTCCACGCTACCTTTAAGGTATAAAAAAAGGCCCGCATAGGATGCTTTTTGTAATAAAGGAGAAAATATATTGACAGGATCTACAGAGAAATCTTTCTCACCTCAAGGGTTCACCAATGTGATCACCACCCATTTCCTGAAAATAGGTTGGGATAAAAAAAAAATTAAAAAAAACTTCACTCAATCTACAGAACAGACCACCTTTAAGGTTTTAGAGCGCTTATAATCGGGTTCTCTTAAATAATTGAGCAAACAGTCTATAGGGCAAGTCTGCAGAGGATTTCCTCCTCTGACATTCCAGGCACAACCACAGTTTGAGTGGGAATTATACGCCCAGTTTCTAACCTAATATACTTTAAAGTCGTGTCTTTTCTTTCCTCTTCCCAAGGGAGAATCGAAACATTTAATGCATTACATTCTGTGAATCAGGTATTTAAGTAAGATGTATGTTTACCGGACACTACAATAGTCACTCAGGTTTTAGGCTACTGTAAAACGTAAAAAGTATTTTGTCCCCATCTGTTCTAAAAATTGATGGGGAGTATTTAACCCCAGTGGGGTTGTCACCTTGGGAGTAATCCTGAGAGTCCTTGACCCACCCTGATATCAGATGGGTCATGAGGATCACTGGAGCCAAAGTGTGCCCTGCTAATTAGCCGTTTCCCCACGCTGCCATCACTTGAGTCGTTAGAATGTGGGGGTTAAACCTCCTGGGAAGGGATCCCAAGACCAATTTGTAGGAAGTACTTTATTTAGGGCACCCCTGTTTGGAATCTCTGTTTGAATTTGCGGGCCTACAAAAGTCAAGCAGAAGGTTCCCTGTCTGAATTTGTCGTAGTGAACAGAGGTTCCACTGTATATTATATACTGTGACTTGGAACTCACACAGCATGCAACCATGCCAGTATTTCTCCTAACCCATATAACGTAATCTAATAAAAACTCTGACACATGAATCTAAAAATGTGATGACAGGCTTTGTGTTACCAATTACTATTTCACATCAGTGTGTGTCAAACTAATAAGCAGACTATTAGGCCAACAGTTCACATGCTGCACAGGCTCTGCTAAGCTACCATGCAGAATATATGCAATTATTTCTGCATTAATCCCCCCTTACACAAGGTCACTAATCCCATTACTCTGGGAAAGCAGACTGTTTGTTAAAATGATGGATCAATGAGTTATTGATCGCTCATAACCATACCTCCCAAGCCGGCATGTCTTTATAAACCTTGAATTCGGAGGAGGTGTCCGAGAAGGTGGGCGTATCGTCACTGGCATCGATCAACGTGATTGTAACCGCAGCTGGACGGCTCTGGTAAATCCCTTCCGAGGCCATCATCTGTAGAATGGAGCAGATAATAATATGGTCATGGGAACAGAAAAAACTATGCGGAGAACGGCTGTGCCTGATCTAATGGTGTGTTTGTAGCGATTAAAGCAGAAGAAAACATAAAAGCAGTCTGATAATTAGGTTTAACAATTAGATTAGAGAGCGGTTTATCATAGGAAATTGTGTGCCTGCCCTGGGCTTCGTATTAAATCTCTGAATTTATGTGCCAGTTACTGGAGGATGTACGCATTAGAAGCACCTGGTCCATTTACGTGGGTGGCCCGTGTCAAGTCGACGTCCTGGTGAATGCCCAGACTCTAGGTTTTTCCAGCGGAATATTGCCCAGAGCATCACACTCCTTCCACTGGCACGTCTTCTCCTCACAGTAATCCTTCTGTCAGTTTGGACCAGAAAAATTAGCCATGGGCAATCAACACCCTCTTGCCAGTTTGTGGTTTGTCCATCCTCTGACCGCTGTCGTTCGGTACTCATCAGTGCTGACCACACAAGCCTTGCCATTTCAATTATTCTGCCCCTAATGTCTGGCCATAGAGCAGCACTTTGTCTAGAATACCTTGCTTAAAAAGAGCAGGCAGTGAATGGTGGACTGTGGTGGCTTTGTGGTTCAGGTACTGGACCATGAACCAAAAGTCCAGGGTTTTAAGGCCCAAGGCCCTTAACCCACAATTGCTTAGATTGTAAGAGAATTGCAAGTCGCTCTGGATAAGGGCGTCTGTTGCTGGCAGCACGGTGGCTCGGTGGGTAGAAAGAAGGTCGCAGGTTCAATCCCAGGGTGGAGCGGTCTGAGTCCTTTCTGTGTGGAGTCTGCATGTCCTTCCCGTGTCTGTGTGGGTTTCCTCCGGTGTTCTCCCACAGTCCAAAGGCACGTGTGTTAGGTTAATCGGTGCCTCTAAAGTGGCCCTTAGTGTTTGACTGTGTGCTTGACTGTACGTGTGTGTGTGTGTGTGGCCTATGATGGATTGGCGTCCCGTCTAGGGTTGTTTCTGCCCTTGCGCCCAGAGTTACCGGGTGGGCACCAGCTGGTCCGCGACCCCGCGTGGATTAAGCGGAAGAGAACGAATAAATGAATGATTCCTTGTTTTACTCTCATCGTCAGGTCACCTCATAGGGTTTAGTAGGATTTCCGCTCATGGCGATTAGACCATGTTAAAATATTGTTTCTAAATGGCTTCCCTTGGAAACCAGAGAACTTGGTTTCAGTCCGGATACGGCAAAATACGTACGTTTGTCGCAAATGGCACAAAACGCTTTTGTTTGTCGTTAGTTTGAAGCAAATGACACAAAATACTTCTACACTGATTGCTGTGGTCTTTGGAATGGCAGTTAATGCGGACCTTAACGGGTTTGGTTGAGAACCATTTACAAACTGTATCACTTCTCTGATGCAATGCCAAGGAACAACAAGCTTTATGCACACAATCTGTGAGATATACAAACGACACAGTAACCCTAATACACATGTAAACTCTTGTTGTTCAGGTTCCGATGAGATGCATTTAAGTTTGTCTACTTATCGTTTCATCTTCGCCGCACTTCGTAGTTCGAAATAAAGTTGTTTTGTACTGTTGAGCAAACCTTTTGTACCATACTGTTTTTGGCAACACAGGGAATAATAGGATTACCATTGCAACTCGTTTGTTTTGGACCTACTTTTTGGCAGAAGGTATTATAAGTATAAAATCATATTGACTGTGAAACTCAGGGCTTCTTTGATGTTTTTTTTTCCTGTATTGTGTTGGAAAACCAAACTAACTGCTGTATAAAAGCAGTAGCGAAGAAGGCGAGTGCCGCAGATCATCACAGCCGTGAACAAACTCCGCCTTGTGGACTATTGCTTGTATTTAGCATAATTCTAACGATGCCAATTGTGGTTCAAGTTTCAGATTCTGATCAAGTCATGTACAGATATGCGCCATCTTGTGTCCACTTACACTGGGTAATGTTTTTGAATATGAAGCAGGGGATCCGTGCTTAGGTTGTCATAGTGATAATCAGTTTTTTCAAATGAGTAAATGAAACGTACTGGCGCGTAGAAGTTTCAGTGCAAGCCACCACCTTTCATTTTATTGCCTTTATACCGAGGCCATCTCTAAAATCAGTACCGCCGTTAGCAATCCTGAAACACTGAGGCAACGCCACCGAGTACTGATAAAGAAACCAAGTATCTATTACACTGACTTTATATCGTATCTCAATCCGTTGTTCTTAACATGAGCTAAAACAATTCTCTTGATCCTAATACTAAATGTCATGTTTAATTAAGCAGGATTCCTTTAATTAAAAAAAAGTGCCTCAACAAAAAGCCCTTTAGCAGACCAGTAATTACCGGGGCACTTTTCATGTAATGGAAATGTGGCCTTGCGTAATTAGTTTACAATTTAAAGCTTGCCTAAAATGCAAGGTTCCTCTAATTAATAGATGCCAAAAATGACAAGACCTGTGGTGGAAGAGTAAATACTCAGGCCCTCGCCTTAATGTCGATCCGGCCGCGTTTAATTAGAAACGTTAATATGTGTGGGCGGTGTTATCGGATCAGAAGCAGGACAATTCGTCTTTCAGGCAGCGAAACGCACGTGAAAATAACAAAGGGACCAGGATCGTGTTGTTTTGGTTTTTTTCGTTTTGTTTTTCCTTCTGCCGTCAGCTTTCATGTGCAGTCCAGAACAGATCAGTAAGAGGGTCAGAGCACAAACTGGACAAGCTTTGTTTGTTTCTATCTAGCCACGCCCTTACTGGCCACTTTATCAGGTACACGTGCCAGTACCTGCATGGACTTTTGAGAACTGCCCCCATATTTTTTGGCGGTAGCATTCCTCAGACGTTTTGTTCCATCCCGACATGATCAAGTAACGCGCATCTGTGGTGCGATTTGTTGCCTCCTGTTCAACCACGTCCAAGCTTTTATTTTTTTATTTTATTTTTTTTTAGTTTTAACGGACATTTTTGACCCTACTCTCTCAGAACAGGCAGTATTTTGCTTTTCTGTCGCTCAGATCTGTGCTAATTTGAGCATCTGTTGCCTGTTTGGGGCACCTGATGTGGTCCGATGCTGTTGTAGCCCATCTGCTTCAAGGTTCGACCAGTTGTAATTAAGCCAACACTAAGAGGCGTAAACAATCAATCCCTTTGCATGCCTGGCTGGCCTTTTGGGTAGGTTACACTTGATCTAAAAACGAAAGTGAATGGGTTACCAACACATCTGCCTGTAGGAAGTGCAAAACGTTTACCGTGTTGTGCTTTTAATTCAAAAGATCTTTTAATTAACTGCCCTCAATGGATATTTTTGTTCTTTCTCGCACCATTTTCTTTAAACCCTAGACAAGGCTGCGTGTGAAAATCCCAGTAGGTCAGCAGGTTCTGAAATAATACCAACAACCCTGCCATGTTCACTTAAAGTCACTTAAATCACCATTCGTTCCTGTTCTGATGCTCGTTTCGAACTCCAGCAGGTCGTCCTGACCGTGTCTGCCTGCCTAAACGTTTAAAGTTGGCTTCTAGAGTTCCTACGACACATCATGCCGATTAGCACTTCGCCCCTCCGTGCCTTCTGTCATCGAACTTGACGACTGCTGCTTAATTTGCGGGGGGAGGGTGATAACATTTTCAAAACGGCTGCGAGCCCTGTGAAACCCGGCGAGTTAATCAAGTGGTAAGAAAACCGCCAGAAGCTGTGTCGCTCCACAGTGGCAATCCATCGGCGAGCCACGGCACGGCCTCCGAAAGGGCAGAAGCGAAGCGCCACCACTCACGGACAGAACATTTTCAGTATGTTTATCACACGCCGGGCCATTGTAAGCACTCAACCATCAGAGCTCCAGGGTGCTGTCAGAGGTAGAGTGCCTCCAATCTGTCTTTTTGCTTCAAAAACAGCCGACACTCACATTCAGTCAACGCGCACTGCGCTGGTAAAATAAATATTCATTCTACCTGGATTATTAATAAAACCATTAATTCTACTATAATTTGTAACGTATCCATCACGGTTATAACCACCTTCAAGGGTAAAGTCTGCTACGGTTCCATCACTGTAAATGAGAGCGCATTTGCGTTCGGATTTGCTATGGCAATATATTGGGAAAGTGTACTCACTGGCCACTTTATTAGGAACACCTTGCACCTTGTTTATACCAGGCTGGGCCTCCTTATACCATCGATTCAACAAGGTACTGGGGACATTCCTCATATATTTTCAATAACAATAGCTTTAGTGTTAAACCCTGCTCATTTTGGTATTAAGGAGCCCAAAGTCCATCCATCCATCCATCCATCATTTTCCACTTAATCCACACAGGGTCGCGGGCCAACTGGTCCCCACCTGGGAACTCTGGGCACGGGGCAGGAACAACCCTAGACGGGGCGACAATCCATTGTACTCAGTCACACACCATTTTAGAGTAAACCTAACACGCATGTCTTTGGACTGTGGGAGGAAACCAAATTAAACCCAAGCAGACGCGGGGCGGACATGCAGGCTCCACACAGAAAGGACCCAGGCCGCTGCACCCTGGGATCGAACCCAGGACCTTCTTTCTGTGAGGCAGCCGTGCTAGCCACTGTGCTGCCCAGAAGCCCAAAGAGTCTCGAAAATGTCCCCCACACCATTACACCATGAACAGTTTATGCAGTTTAGAATGGATCCAGGTTTTCATTTTGTTTATGGCAAATTCTGACCCGTACCATCTGGATTTTGCCACAGAAGTCGAAGGCACAACAGTTGTTTTAACGTTTAGTTTCGGTGTGCTCATTCGTAGCTTCGGTTGCCTCTTCTTGGCCCACAGGAGCGGCACCCGGTGGTCTTCTGCAGTTGTAGCCTGCCTGCTTCAAGGTTTTATGTGTTGCATGTTCAGAGATGCTCTTCTGCATATCTCGGGTGCAGCGAGTTCTCGTTTGAGCCACTGCTGCCTTTGTCAGCTTGAACCAGTCTGATCTCTGGCATCAATGAAGCCAATCTGGTCCGGAGAACTTCCCTTTCTGGATGTTTTCTCTTTTTAAACCCTGAACATGGCGCTGCGTGTGAAAATCCCAGTAGATCAGCAGTTTCTGAAATACTCAGACCACCCTGTCATTTAAAGTCACTTAAATCCACGTTCTTTCCCATTCTGATGCTCTGATGATGTTCAGCTGGTCGTCTTGACCATGCCTGCTTGCCTGAATCCCAAAGTTGCTGCCGTGTGATTGGCTGATTAGATATTTGTGTTAACAAGCTATTGAACAGGTGTATCTAATAAAGTGCCCGAACAACGTACGGGATAGTATTGTTTCCATCTTTTCTGTCTGAAATCATCTCCAATGCCTTGTATTTTTTTCACTCAACATCTGCATTATGAAGTAATATTTACAGGATCTATCAGATTGCCTCGTGTCAGTGACATTATCGAACAATCTCATTGTTCGCAGGCGAGAGTGAACGAAACGAATCGCATGCAAAGGAAATCAAACTGGATATGGGCTCATGAACAAGCTAGAGAGGAAACCTATGTTTAGCAACAAAAGAGGCACAAAGGTCCACTTACGACAGATGTCCTTCAAAAAAAAAACATACATGAAAAGAGCCCTCAGTAAAACTGTTGTATCTCCCAGACAAAATATCGCAAAAGGGCTTTTTGAGATTCTTAAGTCACACCGATATGTCAGTATGCTGCCAAACATCCCTTATCAAACTAATTACCAGCCTTCTTATAGCGGTTGTTAATTAAATCTTAAATACATGCTTATTAGGTTACAGCTCATTTAGAGCTGGGGTTGGAATGAATGTCATGGTTTGTAAAGTTCCATCCATCCGTCCATTATCTTCCGCTTAATCCACAAAGGGTCACCCAGTGCTGGCCGGGCAGAAAGTGAAGGGACAACACCCTAGACGTGGCCAATCCTTCATAGGGCACGCACACACACACACACACACACACACACACACACACACACACACACACAGACACCAATTAACTCAACACCCATGCCTTTCGGACTGTGGGAGGAAACCAGAGTACCCGGAGTAAACCCACTCAGACACTCTAAGGACATATAGATACTATGCTCATGTACCCATACTTGTAGAATTACTCCCAACACATGGCACCCCATACCACCATGATGCAAGCACACGATGTTTATTTCATTTTAGTCAGAAAGTGTGAAACGTCTTAGGAAAATAACGTTTTGAAAGTCATTGTAAGAACTGCTAATGTTTTCATAGCGTTATTGGTACTTGGCATCAGCAAGTACCCAAATGCAAGTACTTGTTCTTTTTTATTTTACTTGTACTTGTTTTTACTGTGTATTCTCACCTATTTATATGACTATTAGCTCTACCAGGTCTATAATCCTTGCAGTGCTGTAC
This sequence comes from Parotocinclus haroldoi, assembly GCA_034779995.1. Classification (NCBI taxonomy): domain Eukaryota; kingdom Metazoa; phylum Chordata; class Actinopteri; order Siluriformes; family Loricariidae; genus Parotocinclus; species Parotocinclus haroldoi. The sequence continues at coordinate 9,229 of JAUZST010082546.1, read as the reverse complement.
ATTTATGCTTCCTAATGCCACGCATACACTGTGGAATCTTGCTTTTAGGCGCTAACGCACACTGCCCGTTTGAATAGATTGTTGTGTACGGACAAAGCCTGCCATGTACATGCTCACACTGTACAAAAGTAGCTTCTGTATAGAATGGCATGCTGTGGCATGAAATGCAGCTCTTAAGCAGAGTTCTGTCTGCATGCTCAGTTCAGTAACAGAATGGCGTCCTATGCATGTCCTTTATGAAGACATAAGGGGACCAGCAGGTGGTTGGGAAGACGTGGCCAATGCGGTTTACCTGCCTGCACGCATGTGCCAGGGTGTCCAAAAGATTTCCGCCTGGCTCTGTGTGTTCTGAGACTCGCGGCTCAAATCAGATTTGCAGTAGCAATCTGTGAGAAAATCTGGCCACACTCACTAGCCGTTTTATTAGGTGCACCTGTTTTCTGTACATGTTATCCATATTATTAGTTCTACTTACCATATAGAAGCTACAGTTATCGACAAAAACAGTCCATATGTTGCTCAAAGCACCTTTTGTTGCCTTTACTCTGTTCTCCTTTCACCCCCACAGGACTAGCACATATCCGATATTATTTGGATGGTGGATCACTCAACACTGCAGTGACATACACGTAGTAAAGCGATGCAATTGCTCAAGTGGTCAAGTGAACAGCACACTCGATTTCACAGATATTGTGATTACGGAATACGATAGAAAGAGATTTTAGCTCAGTAATAAGATTTCTCAATGCGTATATTCCCTTAGTTTGATTTCAGTCGGTTTTCTCAGTCTGTACATGCACAAAAGCATAAACCAACACACTCCAGCTCCTCTTATTCTAAGGGACTTACTTTTTGGGAGCTTATTTCCTTTCCATATTTTTCAAATAAACCTTGTAGCTTATTTTTCTTGGGGGGGATCAGGCAACCGCGGAATGTCTGAAACATGGTATAGGCTTGAAGAAATGGCAAATGTTATTGATTAATAAGGTTTGGAGCTCATCTGTGAGACTGTTGGCTGGTTACAAAGTAGAAATCTGATTCTAAGTTTGGACCATTGTCTGATTACCCAACTCTGCAGTCAGATTACTGACAAAATGAGATGTTCTGCAGTTATATCTGGATTATCAAGCAGATTTAAATGCACTCACTGATGTGGCCTGTTAATGTGTGTCTTGCTGGTATGAGTGGGCCAGACGCAACAGTGCTGCTGGAGTTCCAAAGCAGTGTTCAACGAGACGCATCTACCATATTGCTCCACATTGCAGATGTATGGTCAGAAACAGCAACTCATCTGTTAGTCATCCTTTAGTCCTTCATCAGCGCCCACAGGATGCTGGTGGCTGGATATTTTTAGCTGGCCGACTATTCTCAGTCCAGCAGTGTCAATGGGGTTCAAAGTATTTCCATGTCAAATGACTTGCAGGGTTTCTAAGGGGTTTAACGTTGATTAAATACGGTTTCTTTCTTTCTATATATTATTTTAATACATCAGATCTATATCAGACATAGGATCAGGACAGAGTGGCTTTGTCTCACATTATTTAAGCCGGATTAGTGGTGCTACCAGATCTTGATCGACACTTGATTCAAAGATGTCAGCTGTACATTTTTCAGTTATCTCTCTATTGTACTGGGGGGGCTCGGTGGGTAGCACCACTGCATCACAGCAAGAAGGTCCCGGGTTCAATCCCAGGGTGGAGTGGCCTTGGTCCTATCTGTGTGGAGTCCGCATGTCCTCTCTCTGTCTGCGTTGGTTTACTCCGGGTACTCCGGTTTTGTCCCCCAGTCCAAAGACATGCGCGTTGGGTTAATAGATTACTCTAAATTGGCATTGGCTTATATTGGTTTATATGTTTGTGTGTGTCGCTGAGATGGCCACTGATGCCGATAGCGACGTTAAAGAAGCCAAATAAACAAACTCTATTGTACCGCAGAGTGAAGGCATAACACATTCGGCAATAAAAAAATAAAGTAACACTATGAGCAGCCCTTTCTCGGGATAGTTGGCACCAAGCTCAGCTCAGCTCACCTTGGAGACACAGAATAATGCAAGACAGAGACAGCAGGTTATATAAAACCAGCCAAATTCCCCACAGGTGCCACCACTAATCAGGAACGGCTTGCCACCCCCGCTAACCCACCCAGAGCCTGCCACACGAGCGGCTTATATATCGGCTTATTTTTCTTATTCTTCAAAAGTGCCGTTTGTGTGAGCTAGTTACGTGAAGGTTCATCACAACAAGACCTGTCAGTACGTCTGGGCCAAAAAAAATCTTTTTTCCCCAAAGTGTGTTACCTATTCTCATGTTTGCTTGGAGATACTCACTGATCTACACCTGTCATTCAGCAGAAGCCTGGTTAGCACGGGCCTGTTTCATGCACTGTTTCATGGACAAAAGTATTGAGACACCTTTCGGTCAGTGAATTTAGGTTGTCACACATGCACACATCTTTAAAGACATTTAAGAAAGAGCTCACAGAATTTGTGTAGTACTGTAATAGGATGCTGCACTGCACGTACAGTTCATACACTTTCTCCCCCTCCCCAAGATATGTCACAATCCGCCGTGAGAGGTTTAGAAACCACGGCAACTCAGCCACGAAGTGTCAGACCGCAAAGTTGTAAAGCAGGCTCGCCAGGTACTGAGATAACATGCGCATAGCGCATAAAAAAGTCAAAAACCCAGCTCAAAAACTGGTCAAGAGCCTCATCTCATGGCTTTCCATGGTCGGGCAGCCGCATACAGGCCTTGCGTCACCAAGCACAATGGAAAGCATTGGATGAAACGGTGTAAGTATTGGATTAAGTGATGTAATGGTGTAGCTCAGGCTTACCTCTCGTCAAAAGCAGACCATGTCAGCACCAATCTCAGCATTGATACCAGGCCAAAAGTGGTCTTTATGGAAGAATTCATTCTGTTGACTCTGACGATGCCGAATACACGACCAAAGTCATAAACAACCTCAAGGAAAAGGAAAAGGATGCTCCCCCTTTTTGCCCATTTATCTTCCGTTCTCTCACTTCTGTAATGATTATAAAATATGGCATGCGGCAACTGGCAAAATAGACTTAGCACGATGTTGTTTTATACAAGGCCTCACAGTGTAGACAGAGGAAGCATTTAGAAAGTCTGTAAATGAAATCCATCACTGCACAGGATTTTATGGATTTCATGAACCTCCGGAGCATTTCGACAAACGACTAGTGTAGATTAGTAATAAAAGCCTGTGAGCTCTATATTAGGGTCTGATGGCTCAAAACAGTAGACCCTTGGCTTGCAGCTAGTCCTAACTGTGTGTGAAACACGGGTGATTGCGAAGCCTGCACCGGAGTTCGGGTTTCCCATTCATTTCATTGAAATGCACTAGTAATGTTTATCACCATATCTGTACTTAACTGTAATTTAGTTTAGCAGATCAAATCACTCACTGTAGCATTGTGCCTTCGTACCTTGTGCCTTCCATGGAGGGATACAAAAGGTGGTCCTGTTCAAGAGATTGGGGTGGGTGGTGGTTGGCATTTTGATGGACACTTCTGGCATTAGGTGACAGTTGGATTTCAAACTAGCAAAGTAAATAAAAACTAGTAAAGCCCTGGTTTAAGGCAGCAAGTCTGGATTTGAGGTTTTAACGTCTAGCAATATGTTGACTGAGATTTCTCGATTACGAAGATGTTTGCGAATCAGCGGGGGTCAGGGCATGTCAAACGACGACGCTGTTCAAGATTCAAAGTAGGTTTATTGTCATGACTGTGATGAGAACAACAGTAAAAAGTCGTTAATTATTTAGCCAATTTGAAGCAAGAACCGTGATCAATTTTGAAGACACGCTGAAGGTCAGGCTTCAATAAATTAGGATCAGTGGTTAATAGTTAATAAGGGATAGTCCCTGAATAATGTCAATATCAACAGCAGGGCACAAGAAGCCGATTTGTGATCGCAAACACAAATCGAAATTAACATGTAACTCTTAAAGCTCCAGATCATGCAATAACTGGGCAAAATGTCCTTGACAAAGAGGGTGAATTTGAAACTCACTTTGGCCAGCAGTGACTTTTGAGATTTGGCAATGATAAGGTGGTGTTCTGGTCCTCAGAATCTGGCAGCAGTAGCAAACGCAGGTGGCAAAGTCCTATGACAGAGGGCCTGGGCGCACAACAGTCCTCCGTGACATGACAGGATCCTCTGCTGGATCAGGGAACACAATGACAGGTCAGTGAAACCAGAAGAAAAATCAGTCATCACTGGTGCCAAGTCTTGGGTTTGGCTTGAAGGGGCAATTGAACATCATCTTGAAGATGTTTCACCTCTCACCTGTATGGCTTCTTAAGTTCTAGAAACTGATGGAGTCTCAGGAATTTAAATTCTACTGTGATTGTCTGCTCGGAGGTGGTCCCACCTCGTCGTCGTGTGAGACGTCAGGGTCACATGGGGCGAGGTGTGAATGCAAGTTAAACTGCCTAGGAAGGGATCTCAAAACTGCTTTGTTGGAGACTGGTGTCATAAACCATTCCATTTCTTCAAAAATGGTTGTCCTAATTGAACAGATATCTCTCTTTTGCTCATCTTTCACGTTTCAAACTTTGAAAATCTGGATCCTCAAAAGACTATCAATTCTTGTTTAAATGCAGATACACGGTTATGTGGCTCACAAACGGACGACACCTTGATCCTTGGGATCCTAACAACTCAAGGACTCTTAGGACCACCTCCAAGATGACAACCTCACTACAGGTTAAGTACCTGAGACTCTCCATCAGCTTCTAGATCTAAAGAAGCCTTTCAAATGAGAGGCGAAACGTTTTCAAGAACCAAACAGACCCAGATCCAATTGACATCTACTCACACACTCAAGTCTACAATGACCTGGATGAATGAGAACCTGCACAGACATGTTGCCAAGTCATTGACATAGATGGGACTAAATTTGGCTCAGGCCTGCATCTGTGGAACTTTGAATGTGCCAGCTGTTGTCAGCGCGTTTCCACTAGACTGCATTCTCAGTACGTTTCGACTATACCGTTTTTCAGTGCACATGACTGAACTTGGTCCTGGGCACGTGGTGCTGGTTCTCTGTGGATTTCAAATGGAATGATTTCCTTGTGCACCAAGAAACCCGTCGACTCGACTGGCCTCTCCGTGTGCATTGTGCAATTTGCTAAACTGAGGCGTCTGGGCTTTTCAGTGGCCTGTGTTCTGCTTGTAGTTTGGCTGAATGGATTCTCAATGGATTTAAGAAATGGATTCTTTATGTAGTTTGGCACTCTTTTGAGGCACTTTGCCAGAGCGGTTGAGGCTTTGGGACTCGTTTGGCTTAACAGAAGAGGCTTGAGTACTGGCTGAAAATTTTGCTGAACATCTTTGGCTAAGCAGGAGACGCCACGGACGGTAGAAAGCAGCGAGCCTAGAGCTCAGTAACTTAAAGACATTCATGCAGCTTAATGGCATTTCTCTGATGAAAAAAACCCACTTATATCCTAAAACTGTTTTGCATTGCTATATGAACAACATTAAGCACAGATGCCTGGTGGTATACAGTTGTGGCATAGTTAGGAGAAAGCTTTAACGTCACAGTATGGCTTTGAGAGTTGGAAAGTGTATAGGAGGCGTCCATAGGAGGATTTTCTATAGACATTTTTGATTGTTACCATTATCCATTATTAAGCTGAAGCAATCAATTCGAACATTCATTATCTTGCCCTTAATCCACATGGGGTTGCGGGCCAGCCGGTGGCCACCCGGCAACTCTAGGCACAAGGGCAAGAGCAACCTTAGACGGGACACCAATCCATTGTAGGGGGCACACAGTCACACACTATGGGCCACATCAGAGATGAACCTATTTAAATCAAATTCAAATTAACCTAACACGCACGCATGTCTTTGGACCGTGGGAGGAACCCAGAGTACCTGGAGTAAACCCATGCAGACTCCACTCTGGGATTGAACCCGGGACCTACTTGCTGTGAGGCAGCGGTGCTACCCACCGAGCCACCTTTCTGCCGATTCGAGCATAATCCACATAAATCTATTATTGAGATTTCATTTTGTAAAGCCATTCGGTGCACCACTGTCTGAACAGAAAAAAAAATCATCGTATTCATACCCACAGTTGTGAAAGGTTCTGTCCTGAACAAAAGAAGTACAGTTTATCTGGGAAAGGAGATAGAGAGTTTTATGAGATTTTAGCACAGAAGCTTAGTCACCTTGGGGATAAAACATTTGCTGTCTAGCTAGCTGGAGGAGGGAGGCCGAAAGTGCACAGATTTGCCCGCTCTCTCAGGCAGAGTGATATAACTCAGACCGGTCTAGATCAAACCATGATTTGAGGCAATCTTTTTTTTTTTTCTCTCCACTTTTCTTTCTCTTTTTTCATAGTATTGGTTTTCCTGTTTGGCTTGTTCAACCTTTTTTTTTTTTTTTTTTTAAATTGAAACATTTGAAAGGCATCCCTATTTAAATGTAGGTTTTTCAAAGTATTATCATGAAGTTAAACTTGGGCCAAATGTTTCATACAAAAGAATACAACGATACAAATGAAATTGGAAATGACACGTTGCATAGGCTGATGAGAACAACTAAAACAAATGTATCGTTTAGCAAATCCATTTGCTTACTTAATTTTTCATTGTTCTTACCCGACCTCTTTTTGGTATGAATTTTACCAGTCTTTGCGGTTCTTATTTTCTGTTTTCTATCATTTGTAGATGGTGGTCGAGAACCAAGGTTCAAACCAAGCAGGGAGATGACAAAAGCGAAATCAAATGCTTGTACTTAAAAGAATTTTCTCTGACTTTTCTGAGTGACTGAGCCGGCTTTAAGGCTGTGTTTGTGCAGCGCAAAAAGCAATTTTACCGGCACAGGATCGGTTATATGAGACGAAGCCGCCGACCGCGCTGTAAAAAAAAAAATTCCGGTCTCCACTGTACGTCCTTAATATCAGAGGTATGGCTCATTATGACGGTTTAGCTGTGTAAGGAGATGCAAGCACTCATCCAGCACGAGCAGCAGAACGTTCCAGAGGGATACCGCCATTACCGTTCCTGCCCTGTTCCTATCGGGATTTCCCAATTCACTTATCGTTATTTACCTAGTCATCTACCGGGGCCGCGTTATAACTGGACGTCGCCTCAAAATACCACAGAGTCCTGGTATTTACCGAGATCACTTCATCATCGGCTCTCGTCAGTCAGTCCTCTGTTCGTACCCAAAGGCATACGAGCTCCGCTGGCATTTAAATGAACCGAAAAGCTTCGGCATGAAGACATTTCCTGATTTTGAATTTTCCCTTCAGACCTGAACAACAGAGCTACCCACTCCACCATTCTGAGATGACTTTTTACATTTGTTCCACTGGTTTAAACTAACTCATTACGGACACTTAATATGGGCATCAGGAGCACATACAAGAACTTGCAGATGCCACGCGTACCCTGGATGAGCCAGTCCAACGTAGTGTCCGGGAGTTGCTTTTGCACCACCTGTTTGACCTCCACCTCAATTGCTAGCCATAAGACACATGACCGATCGCTGAGGCTAACTGATTAGAGGCCAAATCAGAGATGTTCTTTTGCATACCTAGGTCGTACCGAGTGGTTATTTGAGCTATTGTTTTACTTTCCACTGGCAATTCTACCTGAACTCTGGCATCAAAAAGTCATTTCTGCTCAGAGCATTGCTACTCAACTGATATTTTCTTTTTTTTTTCTGACCATTGTCTGTTAAGCACAGAGATGGCTGTGTGTGAAATCTCAAGTCGATCCGCACTTGGTTGGTTCAGTTGGTTTCATTTGGTGGTTTTGACTTTGGTCCAAATGGGAGCAATCTAGCTCTTTCTGTGTTGTCTTAGACTTTTTGTTATTTATACCACGCTATCCTAATGGCTCTCTAGTACTGTCTTTGTGATTTCTCAAGCCCGCACCGTGTACAAAGAGAGCACCGTGAAATTAGACAAGCTCTGAGTAGTAGTGTTATTTAAAACTAAAAATTGAAAGCACTTTGGTAGCGTTTGGTTACAGCCTGACCCAACAGATTGCGGCTTATACAATGTTTGTGCATATAATAGTTCATTTCGCGGGAGAGAGCACCAAATGAGAAACCAACCAAAGTCAGGGTATCAGTGTGAGGGGAAAAAAACCTCCTTTCTAGAAAAAAAGATGAGTTGATAATGGTTTTATAGTCTCCTCGAAGCCCTCTGAATCATGAGGTGGCTAGAGATTCCAACTCCTATATCCAAGCCAAAATGTGGATAATCCATAATATCGATTGGAATTCATCTTAAAGGCACAGACTGTGCTTCTCAAAATCTTAATCAGAAAAGTATCTCCAAACGTGAATATACATGCTTTGTAATCTCCCTTTGATGTAAAGTAGTTAGCATACAACACACTGTTCGACACAACACATCCACAGATCCAAGCAATGATGGCATGAGTAAAAATAACCCTAAAATTTGACTTATTGCAAAGCAGCCCGAGGCAATCTCCCTAAATCTATACCTCGGGGCTCATGGAGAAAGAACAGGATTCGTTTTTTTTTTTTTTTTAGTGTGCCTTTGAATAAAGTCTAGCGAACTGCTTTCTGTTTGACCCACAACTATATAGTCTTCTACATCTATCAAAGAAATGATTTGACAATGGCAGCCATTCTGTGATCTACAACAGTGTTTTTCAATCCACAACCTGGAGCCCCCAACCTTCTCTGCACATTTTAATGTTTTCTGTTTAAATTCACCCACTTGAATGTGGTAATGGGCTTGTGAATGAGCTTAGTAATTGGATCAGGTGTGCCGGATGATTAAACAAGGACTTCATGGTCGGACTCCAATATGCACTCCACTCTTAACCACAAGGAACATCAAAAATCTACTTGAATATACCAGGAGGAATTTGGATAAGACGACAGAGTTTTGGGAGACAGTTCTATGAGCTAATAAAACCAAACTGAAACCGTTTATAGACATATGGACCAGCGGTATGTCTGGCATGCGAAGGGCCAGGCTTATGACCAGAATAATACCATCCCCACAGTCAAGCATGGAGGTGGGTCATTGACGTTGGGACTGTTTTTTGTTCAGCAGGAACTGGCAATCTTGAGATATATATATATATATCTATATATATATCTATATATATATATATATATATATATATAGTGTGTGTGTATGTCACGTGATGGATCATATATATGTATTTATGGATGGATTGATGTCAATTGATGGATCATTGATC
>JAUZST010082535.1:0-20395 GCA_034779995.1 Parotocinclus haroldoi | reverse complement strand
AGCCTCAACCCCATCCTCCTGCTCACACACACACCCTGCCACCTCACTGGTCTCTCAATAAAACTCCCGTTCTGCATCCTCGTCTCCAGTACGCTCATTCAACCGTTCGTGACATGTTTGAAGGAGAAAATAAAAAAAAATAAAAAAAACTAGGAGAGAACAATTAAAACTGAAAAGCTGGAAAGGAAATAATATTTAAAAAATAAAGACCTCATTACCTCGAGAAGGAACTTTTTTTTGTTGTATTGGGTTAGGTGCAGGTATAGCATTAACTAGCTACATAGAAAGGTGTGTGTGAGAGGGATAAATGACATGATGACATACATGGATAGCATTATGTATGTGATTGATTCTGTTTGTTGACTTGTGTTTTGTGTTTACACGCAAGTGCTTTCATGCATTAGTGCACACATTTATGAGTGATTTGTGTATGCATTGTGAATAAGACACATCCTGGTTTAAATTCCCAGGTTTTCAATAATATGTAATGAGAACCATTAAACAGCTGTTTAACCGTGTCTGTCAGTTCATTAGGGGACTGTTTTATCTGCCAGGTTAACCTTGTCACAGCCGGCACAGAGAGCAGAGATGAATGCATAAACGGATTTAAACAACAGCCTTAAGCAGAAAGTAGGCAAAGCAAAAATGTCAGACTTCACTAAGATCAAGGGAGTCCAGAAATCAAATCTAAAATGAAAAGCTGTATCCAAGTTCATGTTAGAGTATATTGTGGAGACAATCTTATCTCTTTTGATTTGTTTGAAAAGAATATAACTGTAGTCTGATGGTGATTATTCATAGACTCTAGAAATCCTGAGATCTCAACTCCTAGCTATGAATTTCAGCTTAAGGGATTCCAAAGCAATCTCAGAGCATTCTTTCTTGGAAGACTGTGATTGGCTGTTAATGCAGCCTTCAGAGAATCTTTTTTTTGTCGTTTTGGGTGGTCAGGTTGTGATTTGTGTATTTTGTGATAGTGGTCACAAACATTAGGAGGTACCTCAAAATGATACTTCCCACAATGAAATAACTACTTTTGTGAGCAGTGTATTGGGACTTTTAAAGATAATGGAGTTTTTTTGTGGTTAACAGTTTCCCATGATTAAGTACTGGTGGTATCTTGCCAGTTTTACCGTGTTGCAAGCATGGTAAGGATATATGCTGAGCATGTTTGAGTCTTGCCTGACTCAAGGAAGGTGCAGTTTTGTTTTTGTGGCAAGTTTTTAGTCTTTTGTTTGCTGGACCATGTACTGGCGTTTGTACAGCATGTGCTTAATATTATGTTCGACCTTAAGGTCCTGTTGGGAGCGTTGCTGCAGTCTGATCCAGGTTGTTCCTGATTTAGTTTTAGCTGTTTATTGAAACCTTTGCAGTCTGATCAACACAGAATGATTCACATGGGGGTTTGATATGCTTTAAAAGCACATTCTTTTATGAGTACTACTGCTGTTTTCATTTACTATTTTCTGTTTATTTGCTGTTGTATTATTGTCAGATGCTATTGTTGTACTATTTGTTTGTTTTGATACTATTTGTTATAGGCAACTGGGATACTTGACTGTGTAATGGGTGCTGGGATCCATGAGTTAAATGGAAGCAGTAAACAATGGAGCTGACTTGTGTTGTTATTCTCCACCTGTAGAGACTTTGTTACTGTGCTGGCGTTCTTATCTCTGCAGTCAGCTAGTCATAATTGTTGTTGTTTTTTTCCATATGTATTCTTCCTTCCCTTTCATTTTTTTTCCTGGATGTGTAATTAAGTGTGCAGGCACCAGATTAGGAGTAACCAGTGCAAAGTGAGTTTGTCTGTATAGAACCTTTAATATATAGTGGCATTTTAAAGTGCTTTACATGAAGATAAATAACATTAGAATGTGACATAAGTATTATACATTATAAACTTTAACTATAAGTAGAAAATAAAACATGAAGGGGCAAAAGTAAATTAAGTTCAGTAGACTGGAGTGAAAATTTAGAGCTCAATCATATAGACATATGAAAAGAGAAGGTTTTACTCTGAAAGTAAATCTTGGATCCGTTGGCAGTTTTTCGGTTGTATGCAGGGTAATAACTAAATCCTTCTTCACCATATTTTGTTTTGACCCTGGATTCGACTTGGCCAAAATGTACTCTGCTGGAACCATTCAGTAATTTATAGACTAGTAACAAAACTTTGAGCACTCTTCTGAATCAATCAGAAATTAATATAAAGATTTGAGTCTAAACTGGAGAAATGTGCTTGTTCTCTTAGCCTTGGTTAAAGAGGCTTTCTGAATGAGCTGCAAGTGTTTAATCCTCTTTTTGTGGAGGTCCAGTTAACACACTGTTGCAATAGTCCTACTTGAGATTAAAAACATTGATGACCTTCACCAGATCTTCATTCGGACAAATATAAACAAGTTACTGCTCTTCTCATTCAGGATCTAGTCAAATACATTTTATTTTAACTAGTATAATGTTAGGATTGCAAGTGTGTATTTTGACCTCCTTGCTTTTACTTGTGGACCACAGAATATGGGATTATTGTTATTTGCACCTTTATAAAAAAGCTATATTTAGTTGACTTTGTGATAATGTTCTGATTTCTGATTAAGTTTGAGAACAAAAGGGAAACGATCTTTACCATCGAGTCACATTGCCTTAGTTTAACTAATTTTCAGTTATATATTATTTAATGCTACTACAAATTGTGTTCATATTGTACAAAATGTCTGATTATATAAAGTATAACCTTTTATTATTGTATAATGAAAATAATCTGGCCAGAACAGGACATGTCAACAGTCCCACCAACCCAGCCACCCCGGAGTACTGTGAACACACTGCAAATTAATCTTCAAATGAAGCCTCAGTCTTAATGTGGTCCTGCTTTTATATACCATAATGCACTATGTAGTGCTTTAAAAAAAGATTCTGATCAGTAGTACATGTTCACATATTCAACGTTCTTGTCTGCTTCACATTACCTCTTTCATATGTGATCTGTCTTTTATTCTCATCCTTCATCCTACTTAAGTTACATAATTGTAATTTAAACCAATCAATTCCACATTAATGACTGTTAACACATCACTTTAAAGTGCTTCAGGCAAAATGTTAGTAGAATGCACAATTTATTAGCTTGCAACCTTTTTTCTCTTGTTGTTAATTTGTATATTAATGAACAGTCTGGATTTAAATGGACTTGGCACATAATGTTTGCTAAACTTGTATATAAATAGATTCCTTCTTGGGGAAGTATCTGATTACTGTGGTTTATTGTCCCATTTACACCCAGTTATTCTTCAGAATTGCACAGTTTACTTATTTTGGCTGCAAGGTTTGGGCAGGGTTTCTAAACTAATGATGCAATGATGGAATTATCTGAATCTATGAAGAAGCCGACATGGGTGATTTTTATTTATTTATTTTTTCCTTCCCCACCTGAGCTTGTGCTGCGGAGTGGAAAGTCTATTAAATGCATTGGGTGTCAGCTTTATTTCATCCTCTAAATCCATCATGATGACAGGTCTGTTTGACTGCCGTACACACTGGCTCATTTGGCCCACCCAGGTGTTTGATGACCCAATACCACATGTGCAGCAATTTAAAAGTAAACAGAATATTTTATCTTGAAGAGGAAACTAGTTTAAATATACCATATAATGGTCACTGAGGATTGTGTTTTCAGGTGCTGATCCAAAAGCTGTAAGACAGCTTTGAAATTTTAGAAATTCCTTCGGATCTACATTTGAACCTCTGAATTCGAAAGCTTCTTTACTCAACCAGTTTGGACATGCATTGAAATATATAAACCTTGCTAAAAGCTGTATGTATATGATCCAGGCCTTAGGTCTGAAACTGTTTTTTGTTGTTAAACACTCATTCACTGTTCACTACATAGATTATTCTATAATTCCTAGTCCACATTACACCCTTTTAGCACTGAATTAATCTGAACTAACTGAGGTGAATACAAATTTGTCAATACAATTATTTATATTTTGATGATATTGGCTCAACTCTATTGCATCATCAATATTGAATCGTCTCTGAATGACCAATGAAAGCTAGATGATGAAATCCTAACTAAACTTGCATCACACAACTCTATACAAGTCTTGCATTCTCCCTCTATGATTTACCGAGTCAGCATTTTTACTGTTCGAATTATACCATTAGTCAGCGAAGCCGAAAATTTGCATTATTAAAGCATCATTTTTGTTATATCTGTGGTAAAGTGAACTTTGAGTCACAAAAGCGAGGTGAATAAACTGACCAACATCAGTGGTGCCTCTGTGGTGACTTAAAGGTGGTTGCCCTCGTGTTTGGTTTCCAGGGTGGATACACAAAGTATTGCTGTTTCCTACGTGAGTGAGAAAGAAAGAGTCGAGAAAGAGAAGAACACTACAAGAAAAGAAACTGGCAACTCAGAAATTCAGTGCAGCCAGGTGCAAAAATGTTCTTCATCCAGCACTTGTTAAACCAAATCAGATTGTGCTACCACCACTGCATAACTAGTTGGGTCTTATAAAGAACTTTGTGATTCTTCTGCATTTTTGTCCATTGACTTCAGTGTCACCTTTACTTCACCTTAAATTTCCTAAGTTGAAGCAAAGATAAAGAAAGGAGTCTTCAGATTTGTGTGCTTGTTCAAGATGGAGTTTCACTAATTGCTGCATGGGCAACATTTCAGTTAGTGGTAACAAATTTCCTTTTAAACACCAGGACAGACATCTATAAAGAGGAAAATCTTCAGGCATATAAAGATAAACTGCGGAGCAATAAGTGATAAGCATGGTGAGCAATTTCACCAGCAAAATTACAACTATGAAAAAAGAGTAAATGTGACCTTTTAGTGCTTGCAGACTACTGTTGGACACTTACCAGAAATAATTCAATGCTTGAATACAAGACACTTGAAACAAAGCCTAGAAGTCATTTACTAAGGATGTTTCCTACAGTACAATGACTTTTAGTTCATTTTAGTGCTTAGGCATTTGAATTGATTAATTTAAGTACATTTAAGTACATTTGTTTACTTTGAATTATTTGGTAAACAATGTATATTTTTGTATTTGCAGAAGTACTGATATAATTAATTTAAATTCTATTGAAATGTAACAGCAAAGCACAAACTCTTTGATCACATGGAAACTAATGAGTTAATGAACTAATGAACAAATGAGTTTTCCTTGTTTTGAATTTAAATACATCACATCAAAGTAATTTAGAAATGAAAAATTATTTCTAATCCAGAATATTTACAATTTTTGTAGTGTTCTGCTCAGTTAGGTAATCGAGGAAAACCTAATCCTAAAACTAAACCTAAACCTAAACCTAATCTGGAATTAAAACTATCTTGAGCGGTGTGAAATGTTTAGATTGGCAATTCGACAGGTTTGCCAAGTGCTTGCAGAAAAATATCCAGCATGTTTGATATCTTGACCTGTCAGCGAGTCCAAATCCTGTAGTGTGACAATGTTGTGACCAGTTTGACTGGGAGTGAGTGTTCTGTCAGGTTACAGCCAATCAGAACACTGTATTTAGTGAGCAGAAACCAGGGGGCAGGAGTTATAAACATCTCACACCCAAAGCTTTGCTTCATTCCTTGAATCAAATAGTTTTCTTTAGTTTTTGTTTTCTTGCAACTCACTACAACTCAACACAGACTGCTTATTTATTTCTGATGTTCATTTTTTAGAAGAAAAAGTCGCATCACCCTGCTTGTCACTTCTGGTATGTTTTCATAAGAACAAAACAGCACACAGACTCTTCGGTGATTCCTCTTCCTGATGGATTGTGTAATGTGACCCCTGTCACCTGTGTAGTGTGCAAACCACAATAAGTAAAAAAAAACCTCTTGATTTGTACAAGTCAGCCAGCAAAATGTAATTTGTAATTGCATATAGGTATATAGGCATAGGTTGCAACATGGTGGTTCAAGGGGTAGCACCCCTGCCTCACAACAAGAAGGTCCCGGGTTCAACCCCAGGGTGGAGCAGCCTGGGTCCTTTCTGTTTGGAGTCTGCATGTCCTCCCTGTGTCTACGTGGGTTTACTCCAGGTACTCCGGTTTCCTCCCACAGTCCAAAGACATGCGTCTTAGGTTAGTGTCTCTAAATTGTCATTGGTTTGTGTATGCAAACACCCCAGCCATGTCCCAAGCCCGGATAAATGGGGAGGGGTGGAGAAAGCAATGGCAAACTACTCCACTATCCTGCTGAAATACTTCATGGATCACATCGATATGAAAGAAAGAAATGTGTGGAGATCGACGATCCATCATCAAGTGACCGAGAGTCGGCTGCGACTGTACAGTTAATCCCATCCATCCATAGGCATAAATTGAAGAGTGCAACTTGCCATACTGAGTGAATTAACTTTGAGTTCAGAGGTTCCACTTTACAATGTACATAGATAAAAAATCATGCACTCTCCATTGCCAAACGCTGGATCAGAGTGAAAAACTCAGTGGATTTGAACTGTCAGCATATAACCCTGCTAGATCTGAGAAAAACTATAAGTGCTGTTATTTTGAAGACAAAACACCTAGGATCAGCTCAGCCGTGAAGAGAGGAGCCAAACTGAGTGCTGAAATGCATAAAAGCCATCTGTCCTTGGTTGCAAAAATCACAAGTTCCGAACTGTCTGGAAGCAGCGTCAGCCTGTTCATTTTGAGCTACAAGAATCAGCTGCAATTACCTCTGGCAAAAATGATGGAATTGCTGAACTGCCCATAATTACTGTTTAATAGATGAGCACTCTGACACAGATGTCAAAATTCAATATTAAAATTCAAATAATCAATTTAAATGTATGGCATATATCTAGTATTCATTAGGGGGAAATCTGAAACCACTTCACTTGCGTTTCTAAAACAAATACTTGTACATGTCTAAACATGCTAACTGGTCTAAACTCAAATCAGAGTTAAACAAGATTTCCCATTCGTGTTCAAAACGTGGTGCAATTTTAAAAACATGAAAACCATAAAATGAAAGCGCACAGGACGTCAAAGCGTCAGGAAAGGAAACTCAAAACACTGTCTTGAAAATATACTGCTCACAAAGTTAGGGGACCATTCAAAATAAAATATTCCATAATTAAATAAGAAAGTTTTTTGTGAGCAGTGCAAAGCATGCACAAAAAAGGGCAGAAAGAGGAGTTTGACAGAACTGTAAGAAATCTACTTAATTAAATATGATTCACATATGAAAAATCTAACAAATACAAGCTTTCAGACTGTTACAGTGGGCCAATGAGAGGCAACCCTGGGGTGTGAATGGCTGGAAGGAAGGGATATTCAGTGATGAATCACAAAACTGTGCTGGACAAGGAGATGATTCTGTAATTTATGTCTGGTGCCATTCTAACGAAACATGCACTGCTCACCAAAATAAAGGGATATTTCAAAATGAACACCGGATCCCAAGAACTGCTGGACAATCTAATCCTGTCCATGGCCCATCGTGGTCAGTGTGTTTTGGCAGTCTTTGACTGTTCCATAGGTAAGTAGGCGTATGGTCACCAATGTGGCACATTTGTCCAGTTTGAAATGCTTCTGTTCATCCCCATAAATGTCACTTACTACTCAATCACTATAATAACTTTCTTTGACTTCATTTTTCTAATTATCTTGTTTAATGAAATAAAATCAAATGCCACTTTTAATCTCTTCATATTCATTTAAAAATATCCCTTAATGTCCGTGAGCAGTGTATATGCATTTCCCCACTAAGCTGATATGGGGTTGGGTGGCCGGTGCAGGACAGGGAAGGTGGACATCGAAAGATCATTACCTCAACAGTCAATAAACGGGTGTAGTCAATGTGATGTTTTTGTTTGTTTGTTTTTTTCCTGGATAGTTGCTTCAGCTCAACGTCCAATTTTTTTTGGTGGAATTTAAAATAAATTGGTTCATGATAAGACTGATCTAAGATGATCTGTCCAGCACTAATTAAGGAAATTGGAACCAGCTTAATGTAAAATATTGGGGTTTTTTTTATTTTTTTTTTTAAGTAAAGTCAATACCTTACTTAAATTACTTAAATATATTCAGGCCATGTGAAAAACCTGAGTGGCAATGATGTAATAATTGTTGGTTTTGGTTGATGACTATATTTTTATTCTTCTTTTTCATCAGGTCAAATGTATACCATTAATTAAAACCCAAACGCTTGGCTTGCACATGGTAAGACTGCGTATGAAATGTAATTATGGCTAACCAATGCAGTGCTATAGCTATTCACAGACTGACTATGGCAGAATGATATATTGCTTAAAAAAGAAAGTGATATTGGATTTTATCAGAGACCTTCTATAAGCACAGTCATGGTACCGTACAAGTACTTATGTAGTGTTTCTACCCAGTGTCCTTGTCCATTTATCACTGCTAGCACTTAAATCATACACATAAATCATGAAGGTCTTTTGCTTTCTGTTCGCAATAGCATAAGCATTTACACATGGTCCTCAAAAAATTTCCCATCCTTTGGAAATGGGGTACAGGCAATGTTCTCCATTAAAATCAGATTAAACTCCAGATTTACTTGGATGTAAAGTTTCACGCTGAAATTTCCATTTCTTCCAGACATCTCACAAAACCCGAACATGCAACATATAGCGAAGACTGTTGACACATCTGAAAACACATTTGAAGTTTGACCTTTCCTGCTACAACAGCCTTTAAGACATCAAGCAGAAGTGGATGCTGATGTGGGTGGTGACTGAGTGAAACATACTTCACCAGTATCTGAAGATGGTAGTAAGTGACCTAGTAAGTAATACCAGTAGCTGCTTTAGTATAATCAAATAGATAAAAACAAACAAGCATGCCTAGACTATGCTGTTGTTTAGAGCTCATTTGCTGGCAACTGCTGAAAAAATGTTTAAGTTTTGCATACTAGTAAAGTGTCTTTTTTAATGACATACAAACTTGAGGGGTAATGCTGATATGTACTCATTCTGATACTTTAGATGGTCTTTTTGGTATCATTTTGGATGTGCTGACACACAGTCTACTCGTAAGCCTTAGAATGAATGTACTGATGTTCAACCTATTGTGCTAGCACAGTTTGTATATGGAAATTCCATTTATGTATGATTTATATTTAAACCTGTTGTAGCCCAAATGGCATGTCTACCCCATTTCTGTCTGGCTTTCCTCCTAGCCAGAGGCACAGAGCACAATCCAACATAGGGCACATATACACACTCGTACACCTGCTAACACTAAGGGTACTTTAGAAGCACCAATTAACCTAAGATGTCTTTGGAATCTGTGAGGAAGGCAAGCGGATAAGAAAACGAATAGCCGAAATGACTAGCCGAAAAGGCCCCAGACTACGAAGGATTAACAAACAATCCTACAGTTATAGAAATGGGGGGGGGGGTGTCAGGGGGGTAAGGCAGAAAAAATGAAGAGCCAGAGAGAAGGAACCTGAACATGCCAAAGCTGATGGTCTGTGCATGCTTGACTCATCTTCCTTGACATACAGCATTGCAGTTTGAGTGTTCACTTGTGTAGGTCAGATTTTTTCCAGCTCTGAATTGAAAGGGCATGAAGGGATCAAATTGGACAGGAGTTGCACTCTGGGCTCAGCAGAGCTGTATAAGCCTCAAGCCTGAATGGCAGCCAGAGCAATTCCTACCAGAAGCCTTTGACTTGAAGCATTGATCTGTGTTGTCAGAGGTTTGCCTTGTTGTAAGTTGTATATAATTAGATGAACAAGAGTTGGTTGGTGTTTCAGAATGATTGCAATAGTACAGGGTTTGTGCGTGTGAACCCTGTTCACATGCAGTTTTAAATCTATGGTCTCATCTCGGTGCTGTAAAGGGTCTTGTCAAGAAACTTCACATTTGCAACATTTACACACCACATTACAAAACTGTCTCTTCTATATGTACAAAAGCTCATGATTTAGCCTGCTTTTCCTGCTCAGGGGGAGGATCTGAAGCCTAACTCTGAATTCACTGGGCACTAGGCAGAGGTTCACCCTACACAGCAGGTAGTTATCTCTGAACTACAGGGGCTGCAACACGGCATTACTCATGTTCTATAACCACATAATCCATTCAGGGTCGTGGAGGACTGGAGACTAACTGGCAACACAGATGGCATAACACACACCCGCTCGCCCACACTGGAACACTAGTCATCACATGACCTAACACATGTCTTTGGTACGTGGGCTTATGCTCACCTAATTATACTTTCATATCTAAGTGCAAACAATAAATGTAGCCAGTGATGTAAGGTGTGATATATTCGCAGTGTGCGTGTAAAATATTTTTTAAAAAAAAAACGTTCCAAGTGCAGTCAGGTAAAAAACTAAAAAAGCCCAAATCAAATTCCCTGTCTCTGTCAGCACTCGTAATGATTACAAAATGAAGTGCTATGATTCTGGAACATAGCTCAGAAGGAAAAACCTCGGGAAAAAAGCCAGATGACAATTTTCATAGAAGCGAGGCATGCCTAGATTAAGAATTTTCTCTGCTTCCAACAGCAAGCATAATTCTAAGTAGCTCATGGATTTTTCTTTTTTTCCTAATTTATGAATGGAATTAAGAGTTGCCTTTTTGCACAGGTGACAGCACTGCACCATTATTCTTGCCTGCTCAATGTACCTGTACCTGCTCAATGTACCTGACTGTACCAGTATACCACATTTATACTTGCTCAAAAGTGAGCTTTACTTTGGCAGTGCATTTAAAGTGAGAACAGTCACTTCTAATGAGAAAATGTGAAAGTTCCCCAGGCAAAAAAGCGACCATGTGTTTAAGGTGGAAGTAATTGGTGTTGCTCAAGGATGATCAGACTGTAAATAACAGCAGGGTGTGTGACAGCATTCGTAGATTATGTAGAGACGAGGTGGTACAGTGCGGCGAATGTCTTGTTTGATCTGAGGAAAATGGGTTGCAAAACAGCTTCTAGTGACTGGCTGAAGTTGCAGGTTTATCGAAGCATTTGGTCATACGGGTCTATCAGCACTAGCCAAAATCCCAGTCTACAGAACATTATCATCCAATTCATGGTTGAAAAGCAAAACTGACGAATAGAGACCGCCAATATTTTTTAGTGAATAAAATTCGCTTTGATTCCATTCAAGAATCGTTTCGAAAGGACAATGCAGGTCTTTCAACACATTTCTGAACAAACACTCTACAGGGAACTGCATACCATGAACATATCGCGCAGAGTGGAATGCAAGAGGAACTCACTCTGAAAAGACTAGACAGAGTAAAGCTGTGTCGGGCACCATATGTGGACATGATTGGGTGTGATGACCAAATGTGTTAATTAAATTTCATCCTGATTTAACCTAACTTTTGGTTGCAATGGATTTGTATCACAACTGGCAGCACAGAAAGCAAGGCAAGAGTCAACCCTAAAAAGGCTACCAAGACATTGCAGAGCATACACACACACTCACACTCACTCACACTGACTTTTTAGAGACACCAACTGCCATGTATTTTGAATGTGGGATTCCCAGAGCAAATTCAAGCAGACACAAGAACTAACAAATTCCAAACAGCTTGAGACCAGCTGGGAGCAGAAACAGAAATCTCTGGAGCTCAGAGGTGACAGCAATAACCACTGTTCCACCCAGGATCAGAATTGATCTGTTCAAATATTTTCAGTTTATTAGCTGCGCCTCCTTACACTGCATTAGCAGAAAACTAACTAATTAACACATTGTGATTCTAACTCATTTAATCCAAAATATCATCCTCAGCATAAACAGACAAGCCTTCATTTCTGAACATAGTTTAGAGATATTTTTCTAGATTTTTATACTCCATAGTGCTAATCAAAAGTTATCCTCATGCCTGAGCGCTCTTAGTGATTACTGTGAGCTGCAAAAAGGGCTTGACCCATGTAATTGCACTGTCAGATCACATTGGAATGGTTTCACATGTAACCCTGGGTGAAAAGGAATGTGTGAAAAGGATTTAACTTTCACATACAAGTCAAGTCAGACCTACTTAAATAGCACTTTTGTACATTGGATATTACATTATCTTATTTGGCCAATCCCCAAATTGAGCAACAATGACAAGGAAAAACATCCCTAAGAATTAATTGTAAGAATTAAATTTGTAGTAATAGTGATACTAAGTAAATAATATGTGCATTTTCTAAAACACTGTTTTAGTTAATTCAGCATTAATGAGAAATAATACATGTAAATATAAATACAATAAAACAAGTTCTGCCCGTTTTCCGATGGTCCGACTAATGATATTTCATGATAAATTTACGATGGAAATTTGATAATAAACATAGATATTCTGCAGAAACCTTTTGAATTTTCAAATTTTCCAGGCAAGGGATTATAGAGTCTATGCAGTAAACTCTCTGAAAACTCATAGTATAGGCTGTGACATGCTATATACAATTAAACTCCAAGGTTTATGATAAATTCTGCATACGAAGGATTTGTCAGAATGTATACCCATTGGAAATCAGGGACGCTTCCAAATATTTAATAAATGTGCTATAATGAGAGAATAATTTATAAGCTTGTACCCCTGGCATAAAAGAGACAATTATTTTACTGAAATTGCAGTTTTGCTTCATTTTATATAACATTTTTATCTACTTTTAATGTTCTACAGTCTCTCCACAGTATTTGGTCACATTCGATTTCTCCCTGCCTCTGAACCTTAATTTAAACCATATAATTTCAGCAACATCTGGATCCTCATACTGAACGCTTTTTCCCAGGGAAGTTGATAAGGCAGCTTGTTTTTGATGGACCACTTTGAAGGCACATTAGATTTGAAAAGCAAAACATTATGTTAATGTCATTCTTTTCTTTTGCTTGGCTTTTGGAGAAAATTGTAGCATGGATCCATTACACTTTGTGAGCCATAAAGGGATTGCCAGGACAGCTACCTGCCCATCACATAGTGAAAATGGATCAATAAAATGAGCACATTGTCTTCTCACAGCCCCGTTCTTTAAGAAAGAAAGGAAAAAACTGAGTGTGTCAATAGTTATAAAAGGTTCTTATTTTGTTTTTGTTTTTTTGTTTCGAATTGAGTTCAATATATTGTATATTGCTCTGTGACAATTGGTAAAGCCTGAACAAAAAAGCAGAAGGTTTCTTTCTCTCTTCTTGAGCCAGAATGGTTGTCTATAGAACTGACTGCCACAGTAAAAAGAGAACCGCATTGATATAGGTCCTATAATGTTAGAACAATTCTTGGAATATTCTACAGTCTGACTGTTTACTGTCCTACACTCACCACTTTATGGTCACAATTAAGCAGGCTTTCAGTGCAAAAGAATACTGCCAGCTACTGAGGAAAAAATAAAATATGATGGAAAGCTACTGCTGCTTGGGTCGGCACTGAGGTGAGTGCCCTAGTTCAGGCAGGATTTTCTCTTTTTAAATATTTTGCCACCACAGTTCTAATACAGTTCTTATTGAGAAAAGAGATGTCCAGGTTACTTAATTATGGCTTAAATGTGAGATGTGTATTTTGTAGCAGACGACCATATCCAGAGGGACTTACAATTGACATAGTCTTACAATCCAAGCAATCGTGGGTTAAGGGTCTTGCTCAAGGACCCCACAGTGGCAGCTTGGGAGAGGTGGGATTTGAACCCTTCATCTTCTGGTCCATACTCCAGTGTCTTACCCACTAGGCCACCACAGTCCCATGTGCATGTAAACACATGATCGGTTTTGTAAGGTAACCAATCAAGACACAGAGAGGGTGTTATTATAATAACTTAGAAATCTGCAAAAGACGCACATTGCCTTGAAATCAAGCAGCTCAGCTATCCCTCTATTGAAAAGAAAACTGCTAAATAAATAGGTAAGTGCCGCTGTTAAAAGCAAGCTCACGTTACTGGTTGCTTTCGAAGTACTGAGTTTTCTGCCGAATTTACAGTTATTATATCCACACAGCCTTTATGTTCTGAATGATTTCCTCACAGAAACAATATTTTGTGATACAGTATGTTTCCTAAAAACAGACTTAAATAAATACAACTCCAACCTGTGTACCACAAAAAGGGAAATTAAGAAAACAAATCCTTCACTACGAAGGATTCTAAAAGCATATGAATATGTGGGCAAATATCAGATAGGATGAAACTCATTTGAGTTTGACTCCTGAATGAGTGTGAATGTGTTCTAACTCTCCAGTGAAATCTGCTGCCAGTCCTATTTTAAAAACAGCTACAGAAACTCGAAATGTCAGAGAACACTTATACTAATGCGAGAACAGTGAAAGGTGTCAGACAGCCATGCTGACTTACATTAGACTAGTGTGAAATGAAATTGTTTATTTTTATATTTCTCCATTTAAAAAGGTCGACAAAAGCACTGCACAATGAAAACTGGAACAGCCATAAAACAACAACATAATTACACTTAACTTGAGACTGAAAAACCAGTACTTAGGAGCCAGCCTAACATGCAGAGACAACAAGAAAAATAACTAAAACTGACTCTGGTTGAAAGCAAACATGCTGGGTCATAATGGAAAATGTAGTGAATTTGTGTCATGTCATATAGTGCTGCACACCAATTTACTTTTTACCCTTATTTAGTGCGGCACAGCAATATTTCAATGGGGCACACATAAACAAAACAGAAAACTGTTTTTCAATTTCATTTCCAAAAAATATGTGAATAACGCATAAGACGTTATGCAGTATGCAACCTTTTTTTTTTTTTTTTTTTTTTTTTTTTTGGCAACTTTAAAGAATGTTACTGCTGTATTGTTTATGGTAAATTGTTATGATAGACTGTTTTCTTAATTCTTTACTGTAAAACAAAGTTCAAAATATGGAATGTACAGTTGCAAAAAATCATTTTATAATGTCAAATTTTACAGTACATGTTATATATATATATATATATATATATATAGTGAATTTAAAAATCCCCAGAATCAGTAGTTAATAAACTATTGTAACAGCTTTTAGAAAGGCAAATTCAGTGCCGTGAGGGTACCAGGCTGGAATATTTCAAACGTACCATATCTGACTAAAACCAATTGCTTTCGTACAAAACTTACTTTTACTTTGCCGTTTCAAATGGCAAGCAATATCCTTTAGGATGTCGAATAAAGGGTGACAAATCAAGTGACAGTGATAGATGGATCATAAAAGAAAATGAGAGGTCTAATAATGGCAATTGCCATTATCTTATTGCTGTTATTGCAAACTTTCACAGGTATCTGCTGAATCATCAGTAAATTGTCCTCTTGTGCCCTGTTCTTAGTGTAGTTAGATTTAACCATTAGCTGCCCATATTAGCTTAGCTTAATCAATAGCCTAACCTTAGTTTTTCTGCAGGTTTGTGACTAATCCCATTCTAGATTTTGTGTGTGTGCTTGTTATAATTTGTCCTTTCCATGTGCCTACTTATTCTGTGTATGTTAGAATTAGTATCATGTATGTATCCCATGAGTCGTGTAGCCCCTCCAACCCCAGTAAGTTCATCATGTCACTGTGTCTAAATAAACCCTTCAAGTGCCAGCTGCCAAAGCAAGGCTATGTCCTAAACCTCTGCTGTTTCTACATTCTAAATGCTTTGCATCATGCAACAGTCAGCACCACGTGAGACCAGCCTATACTGGCTATGTCCACAGTGTCTACAGATTCATCCAGGCACCCTGGGAATGGGTCATGTCCAGCACAGTCACTCGGGCCCTCATTGACTGTCTAAATGATTATAGCTGTGGTCTGATTAGATATTGGGATCTTGCCACAAGAGGGCGTAAACATACTTCATTCACTGCCCTATCAAAAGTTCTCAGAGGCTACTTTTGGGCCATGTACCTCATAGAGATCTTCGACTGATAGCCATGCAGGCTGACCACTGCAGGATCTACAGGACCAGCTGCAACATCTTGCCACCAGTTATGAAAGGAAGAATTATCCAGGTGTATGCATAGGATGTTTTCTTTGGCAATAGTCGCACTATTCATTACTGGACACATGCAAGGATTGTCAGTAAATAACTGAAAACTGAAGTGTACACTCTGCCAACATAAGGACCACTTGAGCTCATTAGTAATTCTGGCTGTGTATGAAATCTCATTTATGAAGATATGGAAACTTCATTCTCACAGCCTTTGACAGATAAGGAACAGTAATAAAAAGTAGTTTGGCCAAAACAGCTTTAAATGACCCATGTTGTTTTGATCGCAAAGCTGACTGAATCCAATCCCAACATTGTCTTTGCTTATCCATATTTATGATTCAATCGAATAAACCTACATCATCTATTGGAAAATATCAAAATGAAAAACACAGTACCAGCATCGCCTCCAAATGTTCACATCAGTGCTTCCAAGCAGGTGATTCGAATACAAATGTTTCTGCACCGGTGACTGACTGGCTGGACAGCGTAATGAGG
Source organism: Parotocinclus haroldoi (assembly GCA_034779995.1). Taxonomy (NCBI): domain Eukaryota; kingdom Metazoa; phylum Chordata; class Actinopteri; order Siluriformes; family Loricariidae; genus Parotocinclus; species Parotocinclus haroldoi. The sequence continues at coordinate 4,029 of JAUZST010082535.1, read as the reverse complement.
AGTCTGCAGCAGCATTATTCCTTTTAGAGAGGTTCAACATGAACCCCTTCAAGGTAGCCTTTTTCCGTCAAGGTGAGGCTTTCATCATTTAGACAATCAGACAATCCCACTGGTGAGGATCATGACTGCCAATGGTCTGAAGTCTGGTCTGAATTTTTAAATAATAAGAGAAATCTGCTAGGGCTGTTTAGGGGGAACTGAGGCTCGCAGAGGGACTTATAAAATTTTTTTGAGACAGCTTTTATAGATCTATCAGCTACTGACCATTTGGGTAAACCAATGAGAAAATGATAAACAAAGATTTCCAACTCTCTTCTTGGTACATTTAAGACAATAAAAATTAGACTCTATTTTCTACAAATTTGGGAGAAAAATCACGCACAAATCAGTACTCCATCATCTCCTTATTCTTCCCCTATTCCTCAAATACTACTTTCATAGTGTTTTACAGCAACATTAGTATTCAATAATTCAATATAAATAAATAATTAATGTAATTTACTATAAATAATTATGCCTAATAATTAACTGTTAGCACAACAGCCCAAGAACACCATCTGACTACAGCCCTCTAACAAATACTAAGAAATAAAAGTTAATCTATACAGTAGTACTGCTTTGTATAGCATTTTAGTTTCTCATATGGTATGATTTTATCATTTAGAATTAAAAGTAGAACTGTTTCAAGTCCAAATGTAAGTTAACGAGCATGCAAAGAGCACACAAACACACCTGGGTTGCCAGAACCCAAAAACCGGACTCCACATTTGAGCCAAGTTCCACTTAAGGTTTCCTCCTTATGCAAATAAAATGGGAATCTGTTTGCATTCTACGTGATGGTAGAAAACAAAACTGCATCATTTCATTATTCTATAACGTATTAATTATGCATTGCAGAGTTCTGAAGTAACTGCAGTTTGGACATTAAAATTAGGTACTGCTATATATCTATGTGTGCGTGCGCATGTGCACGTGTGTGTGTATATATATATACCTTTATTTTATTACCTAGACCAATTTAGTTATGCCTTAATTATACCTGAAAATTAATCGTGATGAGGAGCCTAGGGAAAGTCATCAAAAATTTAGAAGTTTGACAATCTTTCACAATATGGGTTCTGTATTTTTTTGGTTCTAAATTCTATGCACAGTCACAAATACTGAACATGCTAGAATGTGCTAGATTCTTTTCTTCCTCAGGAACTTTTCTGATTCTTAGTATTAAATGAATTTTAAATCATATCTACTAACTTCTCAAAAGTCCCAGTCTCAAAAGTACTCTACAACTATTTGTATTTCTCGGCGACAATAAATCTTTTCTTTTCTATTCTACAGTAGATAAATTCTACAAGTTCAGCCCAGAGCCCAGGCTCTATTTGACACAGCTTACATGTATTCACTGGAGCTTTTGGTAGTGTCACCATCTAGTACAAAGTAAAATACTTACAGAATACACGTTCTTCTATTTGGATGAAACTTTATGCCTCCATCTTAAGTTCTTACATAAAACTTTTCTTCTGTGCTTCCTTTACCTTATTTTTGCCCTTTTTTATGGCACTCGGTCTAGTATAAAGGGTTCAGTTCTGTCCTACAGCTCCATAATTATTCCTATGCAGTCATTAGCTCAGGTCTGTGCCACATACACAAAAACATAAATAGGAATTAAATATATTAAAGGGATTGCAATAATCCTAATCCTAGTCAGGGTATGACTATCCTAACCTATCCAGTAGCACTGGTAGCAAGGCAGGAATTACCCTAGACAGGGTGCCACTCTATCGTAGGGCATACAGCTTAAAAAGCAACTTAAGCTAACATACATCTGGAATGTGTGTTTATCTCTTTGGTAAAATAAACATTACGTTGTGTTCTTTATTTTACTGTCATTCTTTGTCATGTATGAGATCTAACCTGGATGAGCTGAGTTCATGACATAATGTACCACATTACACCAAAGCGACAGACGTATGGATGATTCACTAATGGAAAATGACTACTCATTGATTCATTGTAGATCCAAGCAAACCTGAGACAGTTATAAGGGACAGAGCTCTCCTTTGTACATATTGGAAGGATGTGCCACGAATGGCAATGTGGATCATTTTAATATGCATGAAAATTTAATGAATTTCTCACTGGCTGAACTTCAAACATATTGTACTTTTCAGATGATTCCGAAACGACCTTCTACGTTTGGATACCCACTATACATTCAATATGAGTCAATTCAATATTATTCTCCAAAGACTAGACTAAGAAATTACTTTTCTACATTCTGCAAAACGATTTGCAAAATGCTTTTTTGCCATCCTTGAGCTTTTCAGATGAGATAGAAAAGCATGTTGTCACATTCAGTTGAAGGACTAACATAGGCCAATCTGCATGAGACCTGGAAAATGTAACATGGGGAAAACCACATGGTAGAAACTCAATGTATTTAGGCATGGAGATATGGCCAAGCTTACCTGCTGAAGTTCAAACTGAGCATCAGACTGGAGGACAAAGATTTAAGTGACTTTAAACAAGACATAGTTGGTGCCAGTCTGTTTGTTCATGTACAGCCATGTCCACGATTTACAGAACCATCAGAGAAAGATAAGATGTCCAATGAGGGCAGTTAGCGAGGTAAAATGGCTTGTTGATGCCAGAGTTCAGAGGAGAATGGCCAGGCTATTTAGAAAGGCAATAGTAAAACTTGAAAAAACACTTGTTACAGCCAAAGGGTGCTGAAGGGCATCTGCATTAGCAGACCACACTGAGTGTCACTCCTGTCAGCTAAAAACAGGCAGCTGAGGCTACAACTCGCACAGGCTCACAAACATTGGACAGCAGAAGACTTGAAAACATGTCTGATAAGCCTCAATTACATTACTCTGTATTAGAGTATCATCAATCACACACACTAGCCATTCCCACTTAATCCAAATCAGGATCATGGGGGATGGATCCTAACCAGCATCACATAGAACCTGATGGAACCAATGCTAGACAGGATATCAGCCCACTGCAGGGCATATGTGCACAAACAGTGGGACACGTTGAGAGATGCAAACTGGTCTAAAGCATGTCTTTGAAATGAGAGGAAATTAGAGTAGACTGAGGAAGACTGTGCAAACTTCACACAGGCTGTGGCCAGGTCAGGACTTGAACCTGGGTCTCTGGGGCTGTAAGGCACTGCTTCCCTGTCATAAATCTCCAGTATTTATCCATATAATAAAATATTTTAACTCTGTTCATAGACTAATGACAGATGTCGGCTACATTTTTAGATTCTGTTAAAAGACAATCTACTGTTTAAAGCAATAAACACAAACGCCACAAAGCTAATATTGAGTTTTACATGTAATATCTTTACAGGGAAAAAAAACAAATCAAAAACAAATAAAATGGTTTGATAGGTGAAGAAAGGGGTGTTTAATGGTATTACATTTTTAGAGCTCTTTCAAGATCTGCCATATGTTTATAACGTGACTCAAATTAGTCAAGCTAATTTTTACCCTGGATCTGACTTTGTGAGAAGCTGTTATATTATCACTGCTTTTCAAATCTGTTACACTCAAAGATAATAAATGATCTAATTAACCGAGAGATGCCCTTTGAACTGTTGCCATCTGTTACCAGCAATAATTTCAAAGTTTCATTTACGTAGCGGCTTTTTACAGTCTGATTTATACATCCAAACAAGCTCTCATTAACCTTGTTTAATTTTGTGTTGAGGGCGGCACGGTGGCTCGATGGGTAGCACCGCTGCCTCACAACAAGAAGATCTCGGGTTCAATCCCAGGGTGGAGCGGCTTGGGTCTTTTCTGTTTGGAGTCTTCATGTCCTCTTCTGCATGGGTTTACTCCAGGTACTCCGGTTTCCTCCCACAGTCCAAAGACATGTCTTAGGTTAATTGACGTCTCTAAATTGTCATTGGCTTGTGTATGCAAACACCCCAGCCGTGTAACTAGAAACAGCTGCACGCTGGTCCCAAGCCCGGATAAATGGGGAGGGGTGGAGAAAGCAATGGCAAACTACTCCACTATC
>JAUZST010082524.1:0-20395 GCA_034779995.1 Parotocinclus haroldoi | reverse complement strand
AATCGTACCAGCCGCTTATTAGGACCAAAACCATCCCGTCCCGATGTGCCCCCATTAACCGGATTCGACTGTGTATATTTTTTTACATCACGTAATGCGGGAATAATAGCTTTTAAAACTTACTACATATTTATTGTGATTCCCTATTCACTCCTGGGTCTAAAGTTTTATAATGTTACTTATATTTGGTCTCAGGGACTGTTTTTCCTGTCTGCTATCGTCGGGTTACAGCTTTCAGCTGAGTTTGAGTCAGAGCGCCTGCAGCATAACCGTCATGAAAGGCACTGTACCAAAGCAGAGCGCTCTCCTTATGTGCCAAAATACTTAATCATTGTCAGTGCATGCATCCGAAAAACCAATTCAAAGCATCGTGTCCTGCAGTCCACGTCTTCTTACCCTCTTCTCATTCGGCGTGTGCTAAAGAGAAAATGGCAACCATGTGGTCTGTAGCCTCTGGCCGCAGGTGATCCGTTTACACAAAGCACTTTTTTTTTTGTGCTGGGGAACCAACCCAAGGTTCTGTTCTCAAGAAAATGGCAGGATCTGACAGTCTATATTGTGTTGTCGCTTTTGTAATGGTAGTTGTTTGTTTTTGTTTTTTTTCGTTGTCCTCACCTTCTGACCGCATTCACGTGAGTGAAAGTGAGCACCATAACTAATAGTAAGAAACTGCACTGCAGTATTTAGATCGATCGATTATTGATCCTATTACTAAATAGACCTTCAACGATCAATACACACTCAGTTTCTATGCACAAATAACACACCCGTTTTATTGAGCTTGCATTAAACGAAGGTTTTAGGAGCACTGAAGTCATAAAATGGTCCAAACAAGCATGCAGAAGTAGCGATAAGCTATTTGCCTTTGTTAAATTTGAGAGCGTTTGGCATTGATTTGTTCTGTAGATTTGAGGTTGTGTAAATGCTGCAAACTGGAAAAACTGAATTTAAGAGAGAGACAGCAGACACGAGTGTGGAGTTTCAGTATTGAGATGTGTCGTTAAACTGAAGATGCGAGTACAAGGGAACCCCCAAGGAACCCCCAGGATTTCCAGTGGAAGTCCATGCCACCAACTGGGGGTCAGTACGTAGGATCTCGATGCTTGTTTTACACATGCTTACGTTTAAACTGGGCATGCGAATTGGCGAGAAGGGCGAGTAGTTGTTTGTGCTGGAGGGGCTGGTCTGAGTATTCCAGAGACGGCTGATCTATCGGAGTTGTCACGCACAGAGCCACCACGGAGTCCAAAAAAAGCGACAGGGAGTCAGCCGTAACTAAAAGAAAACCCCTTGTATCTCGCCTCGTGGAGGATTTATTACCAGCTTGAGCACCGCTTATACGCGGAAGCCTACCTGAATACTGCCGCAGACCACGCCCATCCCTCTATGACCACGTTGTACCTTCTACACGCCACGCCGCGAAGCTCCGATCAAATCGAAGTGGCTTCTTAAACATTAAGTTGACATTAAGTTCAGTGTGTTTGTATATGGCCTCCACGGCCACCAGATCACAATCCAGCAGAGTTCATGATGCGAGGCCACGTCACCAGCAGGAGTCTTGGTTCAGACATGACCTATAGCGACCCGGGGGTTTGGTTGATGGGAATGTAGGGTGTGTGTTCAGCTGTGTTCTACCCTATGAAATACTTTGCCATCGTGTTTTTTTTTTTTTATCTCTTTAGCCATTGATTTGCATTTTTAATCTTGAATGCCTCCCTGTCCACCTCCCGTGTCCTCCGCAGGCGTGAAGAGGGCTTGCTGCGACTTCCTGAACAGTCAGTTAGACCCGTCCAACTGTCTGGGTATCCGAGACTTTGCGGAGACACACAACTGCGTTGACCTGATGCAGGCAGCCGACCTTTTCTCACAGAAGCACTTTTCAGAGGTGGTGCAACATGAGGAGTTTATGCTCCTCAGCCAGAGCGAGGTAGAGAAACTCATCAAGTGTGATGAGATTCAGGTAAGTGGCTAAGGAAGTGTTTTGAAATCACAGTTTATTACGTTCGGTCATGTAGCGCTAGCATGCAGCTTCCCCACCACGGAAACTCGTACAGCACGCTCATAAAGCATGTGGCACGCGATTTTTGTGCTGGTGTTGGTGACTTGCCTGCTCTTGTACGCTACAGTGATTGAGAGGGGTGTCCAAATACTTTTGTCCACGTACTAAAAATTAGTGAAATACTCCTAATGGCTTAAAAAAAAAAAAACGAACGAAATATTGCCTCGTTTTCTGGTGATTGATACTGGTAGGCTGACATGTTGTTTTACCTAACGGACGGGAGGACCTTCTACCAATCGGCATTGCCAACACCTCTGGACTTCAAACGCACTAATGAAAACCCTTTGTTCTTATTGAGAAACACCATAAGCCTCCCACGTAGAGTGTGTGATGTGTGCAGTGATAACCAAGGGCAGGAATATTCGCTGAAAATGCCAGCATATGACTGCCGTGTAGGAAAGGGTGCTATGCAGTTTAAGGCGAGGTTTAAAATGTGCTTCTTTTTTTTTTTTTTGCTCTGTTGTGCTGTGTTCAGACTTTTGCCTGTAGTGCCTTCCATTTGTGCGCCGCATTCCAGAGCTGCCTTTAAGAGCTCAGCCAGTAACACTTTACAAATGTCTGAGATTTCCTCACCGCTAGCTCGCTCCAGCGGGTTCTCCGTTACAGTCTTACCTGCCGTAGATTATGAGGAATTGTCGCAAAACGTTGCTACATGTGGAGAAACGTGAAGTGTGTGTGTGTGTGTGTGTGCGCTAGGTCGACTCTGAAGAGCCAGTATTTGAGGCTGTGTTAAACTGGGTAAAGCACAACAGAAAGGAGCGGGAGCCGTACCTGGCGGACATGCTGGAATACGTACGCATGCCCCTTCTTACGCCACGTTACATCACGGACGTCATTGATTCTGAGGTTAGATTCACTGTCTTGTTTAAATAATCTCCCTCAGGGCGTCTCTCTTTAGCCCTGCCACCATCACACTCTCACAAGTATTAAATCTAGGCCGTTCCTTATACTAAATGTTTTGTTCTGCTGGGGGGCATTTGTTGTCTCGGGCGTTTTTTATGATGACTGAGAAATAAATATATGACTGAGCCTTTAAACAAGGCGACTGAGCTACAGTAAACATTAGGGCCATGTTCCTAGAAGGAAACAACCATTTGGCCATCACGGCTAGCTACGGCTAGTGCTAAAGTTACCACAAGTACGCACTTGGGGAAGGGTCCGCGGTAGCCTAGAGGTTAAGGTACTGGACTGTTCAGATCCCACCTCAACTGTGTCAAGCTGCCACTGTTGGGTCCTTCAGCAAGGCCCTTAACCCTTAAAACGTACTGCTAAACGTACGCATACTGTGCCTTTGCGCAATGATTTATTAATTTTGAGTAACGATAAATCCGATAAATTTAACGTTTTAACGTTTCTCGTCAGTTCCAAAGTGAAAACCTGTTTGTTTTTTTGTTTTTTGTTTTTTTTTAATATGCGCCATTATGCTTGTAACCTTGCCTATTCTGAAATGGCCGGCCGGCTCCACGGTGCAGCACTGGCATCTTCTAAGTGTCAAAACAGGACTAGGTCCAGTATCCAAATCCCATCTCTGCCAGGCTGCCACTGTTGGGTCCTTCAGCAAGGCCCGTAACCCCACCATTGCTTGGATTGTAAGACCGTACGAGTTGCGAGTCGCTCTGGGTTAGGGCGTCGGCTACGTTCTGTAAATGTAAATTTGCATTTATGCGGCCATAATAAGAATCACAAGCACCTCGTTTCATTACGAGACCATGCATGCTCCTAATAGACCGTCCAGTAACAGTGTGGCCTGGTCGCTGTGATAAGCCTTGGGTTGTTTGATGAAGTGAATGCATGTGTGTTTCCTGTTTAGCCTCTTATCCGTTGCAGCCTGGCTTGCCGTGACCTTGTGGATGAAGCCAAGAAGTTCCACTTGCGGCCCGAGTTACGGAGTGAAATGCAGGGACCTCGCACCCAACCCAGACTAGGTCCGAAAACTGTTTAACCATTTTATGCTGCGAATACACAGGCCTGTTTAGGATAAGCATGTCCGTATGTAGCTAGTTTATAACATTAGAGGATTAGAAGATCATGCCTGGGAATCTCCCAAAAGTGAAAAACTCCACTTCGTAAGAGAAACAGAAAAGGCTAAATGCATTACGTGTGGAAAGAGTTGATCAACAGATCAAAGCGTTATGAATAAAAAATCGAATGCAGGAGCATAGTATTGAGCTTCAGGGCTACTATCAGTGAAAGGCTTAAACCAGTCAAGGCACAAAAACACACAAAAAAAAAATAAAGTGGGTTGAGAGAGAGACGTGAGAGTCAAACAACTGTTGAATCCTTTAGCTGCATCGTATAATTATCGACAGAGTTTCGACAGAAAATGCAGCGATATCCTTCTTTGTCAGTATCGCGCACCTTTAGTTACGCTACAACCTGAAACTCATCGGGCTTCGAAACCGTCACCCTGTAACCGAACGCCTGTATCTCCTGTACTTGGTTTCAGGTGCCAAAGAAGTGCTGTTGGTGATTGGCGGGTTTGGAAGTCAACAATCTCCCATTGACGTTGTGGAGAAATATGATCCCAAGACACAGGAATGGAGCTTTCTTCCCGTGAGTAGAAACTAAAACTAAATAGTTTGAGCCTTTGAGGTGGCGGACAGTCACGTGGTATGATTTGAGTACAGTGGGCTGAAGTCTGAGGTTCGAACACGGCCTCGCGTGTCAAAAAAATGTTACACGCCCGTATCCCTAACCTGTTTCTGTCCGTCCATTAAGCTCGTCTGGCAGAGCTCCTGCTACGTGACACACAAATGTGAAGCAAAGGCGTCACGAGTCTCATAAAAGCCGCGAGCTTTTATATAACGTATAACGTTCCACACTCGGTCGCGCTCTTGGTGTTCGTCACATGGGAAGCGCACGCCTTGGGGAGGAGCCGTGGTCATACGATCTGCTATTACGCGTCCGTTGCTCAACGAAACGTTACTCTGTAGGAGACAGGGTTTTTTTTTTTTTCATCTTTTTCTTTATTCGGAAATGCGATGCTGCCGAAGATTAGCACCACGTCTCTGACTACAGCTTAACTGTTATCTCAGGAACACAGGCTCACAAAGCAACCGCGCTGCTGACGTCAGGAGAGCGTTTTGTTGGCCAATGTTTATGCAACGGGCAATAAATTTTTTTTTTAATTATTATTATGATTTTTTTTTTTTTAAATACCTCCCCCGTGGCTCCCTGTGAAGAAAGCAGAGCAAATGCACGCGCGATTCATGCGATGTCGCCCCGATGGTTAGGACTACACGGCCGACCGTGTAGTTTTTCCTTGCTGCTAACGATGCTCTTTAAAATCCCGACTCTTTAGAACATAGCGCGGAAACGGCGTTACGTTGCCACTGTTGCCCTTAACGACAGAGTGTATGTGATCGGTGGCTACGACGGTCGGTCACGCCTCAGTTCCGTCGAGTGTTTGGACTACACGGCAGATGAAGATGGAGTCTGGTACACGGTCGCCACCATGAACGTCCGGCGAGGCCTGGCGGGGGCAACGACGCTCGGAGGTGCAGCAGTCTTGCCTTCTTGTTTTAGTTATGAACTGTTTCCATGTGATTTATTTTTTTTTTTTCTTTGTCTGTTCATCTGGCTACTTTAACGTCGCTTCCAAGGTCATCTATAAGTTCATATATATACACACACACACACACACACACACACATGTCAGGGCTAATTTAGAGACACCAATTAACCTAACACGCACATCTTTGGACTGTGGGAGCAAACCGGAACACCCTGGACCAGGTGATACCCACCGAGCTGCACCTCCAGAACCTCCAGTCATTTGATTTTTTTTTTTTTTTTTTTTTTTTTTTGGTAATCATTTGCTCTTGAAACCCAAACCCACAAGGTGCTGTTGGTGCGTATGTTTGTTTATATGTTCAGATATGATTTATGTAGCCGGCGGGTTCGATGGTAGTCGGCGGCACACCAGCATGGAGAGATACGATCCCAACATTGATCAGTGGAGCATGCTGGGAGACATGCAAACAGCCCGAGAGGGAGCAGGACTTGTGGTGGCCAGTGGGCTTATCTACTGTTTAGGTACGTGGCATGGGGGGGTGCCAGTGACAGCGGTTCTTTAGAGACTGTCGGTTAGAGCGCTACCAAAAGCGATGTGTAATAACTGTTGTTCAGGTTTTCTGCGATTCACGTTCAAACTCTCAAAATGCTACCTAGGTGGAATTTAAATAAAGTTGTACCAGTACGAGGTCCATCCCAGGCAACCAGTCACTGCAACGATGATAATAAAGTGCTGCTGCTGCAACTTGAGGGCCTCAAGTACGGTATATTTGGTCAAACGAAAACCAAAAAACATTCATTCAAATAGCCCCCTATCGAGAGTACGGCCGGTCCCTCGCCACTTGGCGGTTCACCTTTCGCGGACTCAAAAAATCGCAAAATGCGTATAGAAAATAATACGATATATAATAAAATACGAATTCTGACAATAATGGGAAGTTATGAATGGCAAAATATGACGGTTGACAGTATTTACTCGGCGGATGAATACTCACCGAAAACGAGAAGAAAGGCCGGAGCGTCGGCCGCCTGAGTCTCTGCTCGACGACGTGACGAGTTTTTATGTGAAAGTTTCGTTATAGACCGAATTCATTCAAACCCTGCGATGAAACCCAAACGTTCTACGGCTAAAATAGTGTATAAACACTTTAATAAATAGAGCGGATTTTCATATATCGGGGGTGGTCCTGGAACGTAACCCCACCCCCCCACCACCACCACCACCATAAACGAGGGAACGCTCCAATACCTAAAATGTTTTTTAAAAATGCTCAGTCTTTCAATTCGTGTGCGTAATCAAACAGAATACTGGGAATACCCCAGGATAAAACATTGAGGTTTCTGTTCTGGATTATAAACACTAACATTATTCTAGAGGGCTAGCAGAGTTCAGAGGCTAAACTGTGACTGTGTGAATCAAACGATAAGCAGCTAACAGCAAGTGTTATATAAGCTCCCCTGTCCAATGTGGTTTTATAGACTCAGCACGTAGATCTAGACTTAGCACTTCAGTCTTTCAGTACTCTGATCGGATTTCCCTGTGCTGATAACCATAACTGCGCGACGTCAGCACAGAAATAAAACCTAGCATTGCCGTGGATGCCGCGTTTCAGACCTCATCTATAAACTGAGAACAAAATAAGGGTCGCCTGACGATCGTAGGCGCTGCATCTGGAATTCTTATCATGTTAGCACCGCAGACGTAAAAGCGCACAACATTTCTAACGATATGACAAACGGACCCTTTCGTTTGTATTTACGTTTTACGCCGTTTAGAAGACGCCCTTATCCAGAGCAGCTTACAACTCGTACAGAGCAATGCAAGCAACCGTGGCAGCTTGGCAGAGGCGGGATATGAGCCCTGGACCATCAGATCCAGAGTCCAGTAACCACTAGGCTGCAGCAGTTCATGTTTCTCTGCCTGTGTAGATCAATGAAATGTTATTTAGAGTTTTTCCTGTAACTCGGATCGTTCCAAGCTGTCCCCCCCCCCCACCCCCCAATCACCAGTTACAGTGCTCATACCGTAAAGTATCGACAAGGAAATGCTGCTGTCCAGCGCAATCATAACAGTCCAGCGGCAACACAAGCGGAAGAATAAGGCAGGTGAACCAGCAGCAGTTTTAGCGGTTAGGCCAAGGCTTTTGCTGTAGTCGAATTTCAAGCTGTGGTGACAGGAAACCAAGAGATGGGTATGGGCACGTACTGAGCGTCACAGGTTATTAAAATGGCGCACATACAGGATCATACCTGAAGCACAACCTCTCCAATCTTCAAGCAAGTAATACTTTAATGTACAGAGATTCTTGGCAAATCATTCCATCAATCATATTTAACTGACAGGCAGCAGATAACAGTGTTGATAACAAGAACTTCTAGAGGAGCAAGCATTCTGTCTATTAGGCATTAAGTTTCTGGTTCAGGATCTGGACTATGGACCAGAAGGTCCGGGGCTCAAATCCCACCTCTGCCACAGTTGGGTCCCTGAGCGAGACCCTTAACCTACGACTGTTTGGATTGTAAGACCGCATAACCTATAAGACACGCTGGATAACACATTAATGTCATAAACATTACATTCAGTGGCATTTAATGATTCCTTTGGGACTGTGGTAGCCTAGCGGTTAAGGTACCGGACTACCGGGTTCAAATCCCACCTCGGCCTTAAGCAAGGCCCTCAATGATTGCTTAAATTGCAAGCCTGTATCACGTCACGTGTAAGTCGCTCCGGATAAATGTGTAAATAGGTCTGGCCGAATCTGTGGCGATGATCCTTTTTTATGTCGCTTATGACAACAGGTGGCTATGATGGCTTAAATATCCTGAATTCGGTGGAGCGCTATGATCCGCACACGGGTCACTGGACCAGCGTCACTCCCATGGCCAACAAACGCTCAGGTCGGTTCTAAAAACTTTGTGCGCCCTCTTGGTCCTCGTTTGTACGTCACATTGTGGGACCCAGTTTTTCCCCTCTCTTTCGTGTAATATTTGTAATATTTTTTTTTTTGCATTCCAGGTGCAGGAGTGGCTCTGTTAAATGACCATATTTATGTAGTTGGGGGGTTTGACGGAACAGCCCACCTTTCCTCGGTAGAGGTGTACAATATCCGTACAGACTATTGGACAACTGTGTCTCCCATGACCACGCCGCGCTGCTATGTTGGAGCGACCGTCCTTAGGGGGCGATTGTACGCCATTGCAGGGTAAGCGCTGAGTATTATTAGTATTATTAGTAGACTTGGTGTTATTGGGGGTTTATCATGTTTTAGGTGTCCTCAAAAATAATGTCGAAATGATGTAATATAACATCCGCATTGGAACCTTGGAAATTTGTGTGTTTGTCTCTTTGGCTTGTTTAACGCCGTGGCCATTTCAGCCACGCACACACACACACACACACACACACGCACGCACACACACAAGGTTGTATCAGCATACCAGTTTAGAGTAAGCAGTTAATTCACGTCTTTGGGCCGTGGGAGGAAACCGGAGTACCCTGAGTATACCAATGCAGACACGGGGAGGACATGCAGACTGCACACAGAAAGGACCCAGGCCGTCCCACGCCGGCATGGAACCAGGGACCTTCCCATTTTGGATGTACTAGGAAGTCTGGCCCGTTTTTTTTTTTTTTTTGTTTGTTTGTTTTTTTGCCTTCAGAACTGCTGCTTGTTCTTCACGCTCTAGATTTAACAAGGCTTCTGGAAAACACTCCTCCCAGATTTTGGTCTCTGTTGACACGAGAGCGTCACTGGGATTTGCTGGCTGCACATCCATGGGGTCGAGTCTCCTGTTCCACCGCGTCCCCAAGGTGCTCTGTTGGACCGAGGTCTGGTGACTTGGGTCACATGAGAGCGCACTGTGGCGTTCCCAAGAAGCCAGTTCGAGAGGATTTTGAGGTTTGTGACATGGTGTGCTGACCTTCTGGAAGATATGGACGTCCTCAGGGGATGGAACATTGGTCAGCAATACTTAGTTAGGCTGTGGCGTTCACTTTGTGCCCAAAGTCTGCCAAGACTCAACATCCCACACCAGTACACCGTCAGCCTGAACCAGGATGGATCCATGCTTTCATTTTGTTGCTGCCAAATCCTGACTCATTTCAGAGCAGCAGTCAAGACTCCTCAGACCATGCAACGTTCTTCTGCTTCTGTAGCCCTTCCGATTCAAGGTTTGACACATGCTACCGTTACCTTTCTATCAGCCTGAACCAGTCTGGCCATTCTCTCCTGACCTCTGCCATGGAAACGTTTTCTCTCACCGTTTCTCTCTCTTTAAAAAAAAAAAAAACAATTCTCTGTAAACCCCAGAGGTGGCTCTGTGTGCGACAGTCCCAATAGATCAGCAGCCCGTCTAACACCATTTAAATCGCTTTTCTTCTCCATTTTGGTGCTGACTTTTACGGCTTTCCGGTCATTTCGATCGTATCTACATGCCAAATACATTGAGCTGCTGTATTTTGACAGGGTGATCAGATGCATTAACGAGCAGTCGTACGGGTGGGCCTAATATAAATTGGCCCGTGAGTGTCATCAGGCAAGATGATAAACCTTCAATTAACTACGGAAAATCTCATTGATGCAGGGTCTGTTCGTTTATTTTTTTTTTTTGTTTGTTTTGCTTGACTCGACGCTTGTTCGAACACTAGATGGGGATTGCAGTGGGACGGTTGGGTGGGTGCATTTCCGAAACCCCCTGTACCTCACCTTCACAGTTCGGTGCTCGTTTAGGTTCGGCGCGAAATCGCTAACTCGTTGACACGTGAAGATCCTACGCGTCTTCACCGCATTTGAAACACTTCTCTCTCTTTTTGTTGAACAGATATGATGGCAACTCGCTGCTGAGCAGCATTGAATGCTATGACCCTGTGCTGGACAGTTGGGAGGTCGTGACCTCCATGGCCACGCAGAGATGTGACGCAGGAGTTTGTGTGCTCCGGGAGAAATGAGAACGACTGCCAGGCGTGAACGGGGGGTGGGGGGAAGGAATCGGCAGCTAACCCGGGACTGGTCTACTATGTGCATGCAAGAGGACGCAACTTGGAAACGCAAGTCGTACGAGTAGTCCTTTCCTTTTCAGCTCCATTTTTAATTGAGTTCTTGGTGGTGCGGCGCGCGAGACGAGTGCAGACTGCGTGATGGACACACACTGCCTGCCATATTTCCATCTGTATGAGCCTACAGTACAGACGTGGCCGGGAGGGAGGTTCTCACGGACGGTTCTGCGAGAGTGCAATATTTTAAGCTACTGACGTTAAAGACCGAAAAGGCAGAATAACACTGTGTCCTTCAGAAGTTACTCTACTGTACAAGAATACATTTCATATACTGTCCACGTGGGCAGATATTTCGCCAAATCACACCGCGGTTCCACTGCCTCTGCTGACCATGGACCGCATGAACCTACGTTTTAGGATGTTCAGAAAGAGACGGCTGCTTTCGACTGGAAATGAACACTTCGCTTGGTTCCCGTGACGGCGCCCAAATGTCCCCACTGTCTCGGTGCCCTTTTTCTACGTTTGTGGTCTTATAGTCTGACAAGCGTACGTGACCGCCATATTCCTTGTCTCGAACTTTAAGGTACGGTAAGCAGAAGACGCGCATTATGCAACATGATGTTACGTGCGAGCGTAGAATGTTCTCTTTTTAAAGTTTCGGCCCTTTTAAACAGCGGTTATGTGACCCGCCCGGCCGCTAGCTGGAGGTGCCGCCAGTGACGATGACGAAGCAGGCGAAATGCCGAAAGTTACTTGATGTACCTTTAAACCGGTGTGATGGACATGCAACAAATGCCGTTATCGTGGTTGTACCGTGTATTCAACATCACATCGATGTTTTAGCTTTGTTTTTCGCGCGCGCGTTTTCTCGAACTCGATTGAAGTGCTTTTCAGAGTGACCGATTGATTTACTCGTGTACCAAACGTCGGTGAAGCACAGACGTTGGATTTCTGTAAAGTATTTGCATTAAGTATATATTTATACTCCTTACAGTGATCGAGCAGTGACCTTTGCAACATGTATGACGTCATGACTGACTCAAATGGGATTTAACTAGTTAGCGGAATAAAATGTCTGCGTCACTTTAGATTGCAGCGAGCGTCCGTGCCTTCCCTTTTTCTTTTTTTTTTTTTTTTTTTGAAGACGAGTGTGCCACGGTTGCGGGTTGAAACTGCGCAACGTTACGCAACTGAGGCATTGATAAGCAGCCCCTCGTTGTGCCTCTTGTGTCTGAAATCCCATTGTCAATGCTAAAGAAAATCCTGGGTGGCTAAATGCTTCGTGGTGCCGTCACGCCACCAATTTGCTGGTTATTTTCAGACGACAGCAGGCCTTGTGCTTGATTTCATAAAATCAGAGGACCTGGTGGTGTCTGAGGCCTCACTGCCTATATGTTTGTGCAGAGTTTTTTTTTTTTTTGGGCCAGACCCTTGATTACTTGACAGTCTATCGGAAGTCTCAGTGTAAAAAAAGAGAGATCGATAGAGAGAGAGATCGAGAGAGAGAGATCGAGAGAGAGAGATCGAGAGAGGGAGATCGAGGGAGATCGAGAGAGATCGAGAGAGATCGAGAGACAGAGAGAGATCGAGAGAGAGAGATCGAGAGAGAGAGAAAGAGATCGAGATCCAAACACCATTTTACAAAAGATTATAATGATGTATTTATATAATCTTATATTATATTAATCTTATATGATCTTAAAAGGCCGATCCCAAATTGAGCAAGCCCAGGGCGACAGTGGCAAGGAAACACTCCCTAAAAGTAGAAGTAAATACTTAAAAGTATATTAAAGTAATAGCAAAAGTAAGTAAATCATGTAATTTAAATCAATAATAATGTTTAAGTAACAAAATAGATTTTAAAATCAGTCCTCAGTGGCAGGTCCTTGGAGGCACATCGTCTCTTGGTGACTAAACATCTGAGGGAGTTCCGGCACTCTGGTGGCACTGGGTTCTGATGATGGGAGACCAGTAGAGTGATGCTGAGGTGGAGGAACGTCTAAGGTGTGAGGTGCTGGAACTGGTACCGGAAAATCAGCTCGGAGCGGAGAGAGAAAAGAGAAAATGTAGTTACTTACGGGTGAGGAGCACAGAGTCCGTTATCAACCACCGATGCCATGATCTCTTTCCAACGTTGGAAATGTGTCTGGGCTTCAAAGTCGTTTGAGAAAGCAAACAGTATTGGATCACAGACGTTGCTGGTGAAGAGAACAATAGGTGAGACTGTGATTGAACGACAGTTTCAATTAAATCGACAGACATTGTGGTTCAATAAGCTGTGGCGTTGAGCCGGTCTGTATGGCAGAACACTTGATGTTGCAAGTGTCTTGTAAATGGTGACTATGCAAGCAAGGTCATAGTGTGTGACTAAAACTTTTCTTTCAAGGCGATGGGGTTCAAGACTTTAGTCTTGCACGGGTCTACTCTTCGATTCGAAGTTTGTGAAGCCAACAACCAGCCAGGTGATCATTATTCTCTTAAACCGGCACACCCTGTGCCTTATTCCAGTTCTAGAAGGGTAAATCGGCAGCGTTCGCAGGCACAGCGCTGTTATTCCCTGATACATTTGAAATGCGCTGGCTGCCTGACAGACAGACACCTTGGTGTGAAATTTAGCGAAATTTAGCGGTTGCTCCTCGGTGTGTGAGCTGCGCTTCTGATGGGCTTTGTCCTAGCTAACATAAACACCAGACTGACTTTAAGGCTTGAGTTTGAAATTCCCGTTGAGCCGCCCCGCTACACCAACGGACACACGGCTTGGAGTAAAGTAGCACTATAATCTACAAGATGTCATTACATTCCATTTTCTTTCAGCTTCCAAAACTTGAATCTCGAAGTTTTAAGGCCGTCGTTTGAGTACACCAATGGTAGCGCGAGCGGCCTTGGTTCGCGCACGCGCAGTAGGCTTCTCTGGCGCGCACCACTATAAAAGGCGCATCGGCGCTCCTCTTCCGTACTGCTGTGTTGGCGGAGACACGTTACGCGTCCGCGGTCAACGGAGCCCTCAAACTCACGCGCCTTTTTTCGCTTTCGAACTAGTCTTTTCGCCCTTTTCCCCCCCTCAACGCTTCAAAAAAAATAAAGCAAGATGGTGAGTTGTTTTTTTCCCCTTCCACCTCCGTTTTCTGTGACTTAAACTTGTTAGTGCTAGCTTATTGTTCTTTGTTTGATACCGGGGAAAAGGCGCCAAAAACTTGGGTCGACGGTCCGGCGAGGCCTGAGTTTTGTTAGCTCGCTGGTTTTGAATAGGCGTTATGCGCGACGCGTAGACGCGTTTTGTGAACGTTTTAATCTTCTAGGGTGCCGTTAAGACACGGACGCTAACTAGCCGTCGAAACGACGTCGAAGTGTCTCGTGCCGGTTTGAGGCTAGGAGTTCGTCGCTTTTCGTTGATTCGGCCGCGGCTGTAAAAGGCTGAGCTGTACGTTAACGGTGGCGCGCAGGAATTTTGGCGGAATGTCCCCTCAAAGGCCCCGTTAGTCTGGCCGTGGGGGATGGGAGCGCAAGCCCGCGAGAAAAGCGAGGCCAGGTTTCGTCGTGCCCTTTTTATTTTAGGAGCCGAATCTACGCCGGCGACGTTGTGTAACGTTTTGGGTGAAGTCTGACGCGTTTCCTCTCGCCCATTTTGAATTACAGTTCGCCGCAACTTCCTCGTGATGAAAGCTCGAGGTTTAACGCGATACCGATCGAGGACTTTGCCCCAAGCCACGTTACCCGTCGAGTAACTACTTTGGTGCCAGGAGTAGGACTGTTTGTCTTTTTGAGTGATACTGTTCACACTTAGTGTTTAAAACCTGTAAAAAAAAAGAGCTTTTGGAGCACGAGGTTGGACACCATGTGCGCCTTCACGTTCCTCCCTTTCCAGGGATCAGGCCATAAAAGAATCTCTCTGCTCTTACCTCGACTAATCTTTTAAAAATGCAATCTGCCTTTCCTCGCCCGATTCCTGATCCGATCCAAGTTCAAGTTCCACACTTCTGTACTTTATGGTTTAAAGCGCTGTTGTAAAAAAGCTGCTATCTGAGCTCATCCTTAAGGGCTCGGGTTGCCAGGTCTCATTTCTGATGGTTACGATGGTTCCAATCCATTTTTGGGGGGGGCCTTTTCGTGACTTCACCCTCTACTTTTGAGCCCCGGAGATTGCTGGTTTGATCCTGACCTTGGGGTGTGTCTCCTAGGTTCCGTGGACACGCCCGTTTTGGTACTGATTTCACAAAGTTGGCTTAGTGCCACGCCTGGTATCCTTGCAGGCAAATCGTTTTTCTCGAATCGTCTGTTTTTACGCTTCAGTGGCCTTCCTTCATTGGAACGGTTTGGCAAGCTAATCTTGTTTTGAAGAACCTGTTTAACCCTTGTCTTGTCTGGGCTCTGGTAGGTGGTCGACCGTAACGGTGGCGTCCCAGCCTTAGACCTTTCTGCTCCGGCGCCTCTCGCGAAACCACAATCCCGGCGTCCGTTACGTTTCTCTCAACGGGTCGTGGCAGGGTCCTGTTTTTAGCCGTCGGATGAAATTGTTGTTGTTTGCTGCTGTTATTGGCCTACAGCGAGAGTGCATCTCGATCCATGTGGGCCAGGCTGGCGTTCAGATAGGGAACGCGTGCTGGGAGCTCTTCTGTCTGGAGCATGGAGTGGGACCTGACGGTTTGATGCAGGAAGCCGCGTCGCTGCCCAACACCCGTCAGGACCCCTTCAACACTTTCTTCAGCGCGAGCAGCTCAGGCCGCCAAACACCCAGGGCCATATTTGTGGACCTGGAGCCCACCGTGGTGGGTAAGCAGCAACTTTAACTTTTCGCTTTTCCTGCTTTGTGTGTGCGCAGCGCGAGTGCATTTCCATCCACGTGGGCCAGGCTGGTGTGCAGATTGGCAATGCATGCTGGGAGTTGTACTGCCTGGAGCATGGCATCCAGCCTGATGGCAATATGCCAAGCGATAAGACAATTGGTGGCGGGGACGACTCCTTTAACACTTTCTTCAGCGAGACTGGCTCAGGGAAGCATGTGCCGCGAGCTGTGTTTGTGGATCTAGAGCCTGCCGTTATTGGTAAGTTGGCCTGTTCAGCGGCTGTTTAACGAACCTTGTGCCAGAATTTAATTGCAGCGTTAAGTCTTCACGTTTATTCTCACGCACGCATCTTAAATGTGACCAAGTAAGACTGATGTACAGGCCGTGTGATGTTCAGTGAGGGAGGAGAACTCGTGTAGTAAAGTACAACACAGCAATTCTTCATTTTGTCTATTTTTATGTGTTACTTGCTGAAGGAGCTGAATTTTTTTCTTTTAAGACACCATTTCTTGTACTAGTTGTCATTATGGCATGAATAAGATTTTTTTTTTTTTTTCTATCTGAAACCTTGTCATTGATGCATATGGCCGTTGCAGTGCATACCTGTATATGAAACGTTTAGCTTTTTGTAGCCCAAGGTAACGTTGCTCCAATGTGGGGAGAGTCTCTAAACTGTGTTTTATTACAGACGAAGTGAGGTCTGGCACCTACAGGCAGCTTTTCCACCCAGAGCAGCTAATCTCTGGGAAAGAGGATGCGGCTAATAACTATGCCCGAGGCCACTACACCGTTGGCAAGGAAATCATCGATATGGTCCTGGAGCGCGTCCGTAAACTGGTAAGGTCGATGGAAATCCGTTTTTGCGATAACGAGTACGGCATGTTCTGCAACTTCCGTTTTCATACATTTAATGCCATCACCCAGAGGGCCTGGCACCTGGCCAGTCCAATCCATCCAATCAATCGTGGGTTAAGAGCCTGTCTCAAGGACCCAGTGCTGAGTGCTGACCCCAGAGTAGAAGACTAGAATGGAAATGAAAAACTTGCTCTATTGTGACGAGCGACACAAATCCAAATTGTAACTACGCTGCATGGATAATTCTAAATCTTCACTGCTGTATCACTCTAGACGGACCAGTGCACTGGACTCCAAGGCTTCCTGATCTTCCACAGTTTTGGTGGAGGTACCGGTTCAGGATTCACCTCCTTGCTGATGGAGCGTCTCTCGGTTGACTACGGCAAGAAATCCAAGCTCGAGTTTGCCATTTACCCAGCCCCTCAGGTCTCCACGGCTGTGGTGGAGCCCTACAACTCCATCTTGACCACGCACACCACGCTGGAGCACTCCGACTGCGCCTTCATGGTCGACAACGAGGCCATCTACGACATCTGCCGCCGCAACCTGGACATCGAGAGGCCCACCTACACCAATCTGAACCGGCTCATCGGTCAGATCGTCTCCTCGATCACAGCCTCTCTCCGCTTTGACGGAGCCCTGAACGTCGACCTCACCGAGTTCCAGACCAACCTGGTGCCGTACCCCAGGATCCACTTCCCCCTGGTCACCTATTCCCCCATCATTTCGGCTGAGAAGGCCTACCACGAGCAGCTGTCTGTCGCCGAGATCACCAGCGCCTGCTTTGAGCCGTCCAACCAGATGGTGAAGTGTGACCCGCGTCACGGCAAGTACATGGCCTGCTGCATGCTGTACCGCGGCGACGTGGTGCCCAAAGACGTGAACGCTGCCATCGCCAACATCAAGACCAAGCGCTCCATTCAGTTTGTGGACTGGTGCCCCACTGGATTTAAGGTGAGCAAAAATGCATTGCCCTACGTAGTAAGGAGTCCTGTTTTGGGAGAAGACTCCCTGAACATGCGTTTTTCTCTCCTCGCTAGGTCGGCATCAACTATCAGCCTCCGACTGTGGTACCTGGAGGAGACCTGGCCAAGGTCCAGAGAGCGGTGTGCATGCTGAGCAACACCACGGCCATCGCCGAGGCCTGGGCGCGTCTGGATCACAAGTTCGATCTGATGTACGCCAAGCGGGCGTTTGTGCACTGGTACGTGGGTGAGGGCATGGAAGAGGGCGAGTTCTCTGAAGCCAGAGAAGACCTGGCGGCTCTGGAGAAAGATTACGAAGAGGTCGGCACGGAGTCGGTTGAAGATGAGGAGGAAGGAGAGGAGTACTGATCTTCTCGCCCACAAAGTGCCGCGAACCAGTTTCTAGTGCCGGCTGAACCGCCGAAGCTGTTCCCAGATCGCTTGATAGCACTTTTACCTCACTAAATCACAGCTGCCACTTTCTACGAGAGAAGGAATCCAGTCTGTCCGTCTTTCCGTGTTTTCTGTCCTTCCGTCTGCTGTCTTGACTTGTTTCCAAGTGTATGGCTTATGCAGGTGTTGTGGGTTTGTTTTTGTTTTGTTTTTTTCCTTAATAAACTTCTCGCTGACTGCCATCAAGAATATTGCCGCCAACTGTGCAATGTTTCTAATTAAATTCAGTTTAAAAATGACCTGGTGTGCTGGATTTACTGGCCTCGCTTTGTGTATGGCATTTAAAAGTGTGGGCTGGACTTTCAAGATCGTGAGCTGGTGAGCGGAGCAGAATCAAACCAGCTTCACAGGAACGGAGGCGGTCTAAAAAAAAATAAAAAATTAGAAAATTACAATTAGCTCTGTAATCTGATTCGTTTCCCCACCACTTATAGGATCTGGCAACCCTGGTGTAGAAAACCAATGAGCTTTGTGTAGTCTGTACTGTATCATTGCAGTTCTGACTAACGTTTAAAACACTTTAACCCTTTGGGGATTATGTGACGTGCTCTATATTACCAAAAGTATTTGGTCACCCATCCAAATGATCTGAATCGGGCGTTCCAGTCACCTCCCATGGCCACAGGGGTATAAAATGAGGCGCCTAGGCATGCGGACTGTCTTTCTAAACATTTGTGAAGTGGTGTAGAGCACCCTGCCACTGGACTCTAGAGCGGTGGACGAGCGTTCTCTGGAGCGACGGATCGCGCTTCTCCATCTGGCCATCTGATGGACGCGTCTGGGTGTGGCGGTCGCCAGGGGAACGGTACTTGTCTGGATGCATTGTGCCAAGTGTAGTGGAGGGGGGGATGATGATGTGGGGTTGCTCTTTCAGGAGATGGGCGTGGCCCCTTAGTTCCAGTGAAAGGAACTCTGAATGCTTCAGCATACCAAGACATTTTGGACAATTCCATGCTCCTGACTTTGTGGGAATAGTTTGGAGCCCCTCCCTCTTCCAACATGACTGGGCACCAGTGCCCAAAGCAAGGTCCATAAACTCATGGACGGCATAGTCTGGGGTGGATGAACTTGAGAGAACAGCTTTGGGATAAATTAGAGCGGAGACCGAGAGCCACGCCTTCTCGTCCAACATCAGTATGTGACCTCATAAATGCTCTTCTGGAAGAATGGTCCAAAATCCCCATAAACACACCCCTAAACCTTGTGGACAGCCGTCCCAGAAGAAGCTGAAGATGTTCTAGCTGCCGAGGGTGGACCAACGTCCTACTGAACGCTATGGATTAGGAACGGGACGTTACTTAAACTCGTGTGAGTCAAGGCAGGTGAGCAAATACTTCGCCAGTCGTGCGGTTTGGATTGTACAAGTTTAAGCAAGTGCACCACGCTCACAACGAGGCACTTTGTTTCTAGTCGAAATGCACCGAGAACCGAATTCGTCAACGTCCAAGGTGCTCAAGACCTGAGCTAGCACTCTGTATAGCGGAGGTGTGGAGGGATTTCAGTCACAGTTTGATGTATATGTCACATGCTTTTGTCAAATTATTGGCTGGTTGCAAAGCAGAAATCTGATGGCTGCCCGAGTTATTATATTGGATTATTGCATGTAATTAGAACTAGAAAATGTGATCATACCAGTCCTGTTCTGTCGTCTCTACACTGGTTACCAATTAGATTCCGCATTGATTATAAAATACTGTTTATAACGTATTAAGCTCTACATGGTCTGATCCCACATTATCTGAGTAACTCTTACAATCTTACAATCCAGCTCGTCTGCTTCTCTCACAGGGAGCAGGACTTCTTTCAGTACCTAGAATTAAAAAAGTCACTGCAGGGGGAAAAGCTTTCTCATATTTGGCCCCCCAGTTATGGAATAAACTTCCCACTTTAGTCAGAGATTCAGACTCTCTCCAAATCTTTAAGTCTAGGCTAAAAACATTCTTATTTACTCAGGCTTTTAGTTAGATTTAGAATATGACCCATGGCTCAGGTCGACTCTTGCCTCTTTGGCTATGCTGGTATAGCAGTGCTGCTGGAGTTCTCATGCTGCACAAGGCATCAGTAATGAATAATAGACTCTGTGTTCCAAACCCAGTAATAACTACAGATAGATGTTTCTCCAACTCACCATCACTCTACTGTTCTCCATCATCAGACCCCAGTCCCACCAGAGTGCAGGAACTCCCTCAGTCATTTAGTCACCAAGAGACAATGTGGCTCCAAGGACCTCCCACTGAGGACTGATTTTAATCTATTTTGCTATTTATTTTGTTACCAATTTTAATTTTATTATTGATTTAAATGTTATTACATACTAAATTTTACTATTTATTTTAATACGTTATTATTCAGTTCAAATCTAGGCCACCCATTTACTATCAGGGAGTTTTTCCTTTCCACTGCTGTCTGGCTCAGTTTGGGATTGGACTTTTTTAGATGCTGCTTTGAGACGATGCTCCGTCATAAAAAACACTTTTTAGGTCTAGGTTTAAAAACATTCTTATTAACACAGGTTTTTGGTTGGATTTAGACTTGGACTAAAGTGTTACAGAATTAATTCCATTTCATTCAACGGGGTTTTAAGGTAGATTTTAAGTTCATGAACTGATCTCTGGTTCATCTAAATATGTGAGCTGTGCTAAAGCTAAACGAGGAGGAGCTGCAGAAAACGCTAGGGTTTGGAAACAAACATCGATCCAACACACACACACACACACACACACACACACACACACACACACACACACACACACACACACACACACACACA